>JADRCD010203143.1:0-12922 GCA_019843815.1 Montemys delectorum
GTTAAGAGCACTGACTGCTCTTCCACAGGTCCTGAGTTCAATTTCCAGCAACCACATGGTGGCTCACAACCATCTGTAAAGGGATCTGATACCTTCTTCTGGTGTGTCTGGAAATAGCTACAGTGTACTCATATTAATAAAATAAATCCTTAAAAAAAAAACTCAGGTTTTACTACTCAAAGCCAACATTCACTTTCTCATTTTCCATCCCAAAAGCATAGCCTCCTTCATCTGAAGATTTACCCTGTCCATTGCAGATTTTAACTCCATGTACCTGAGCCTGGCAGCTCAGAGAGCCATCATAAATGCCTTTTTTCAGTGAAAGTCTCCAAATCACCTGAGCTGTGAATGTGATGTGATACATACATTAAAATGCACCTTTTCCCTGGCACAGTGGCCTACACCTTGGGAGGTAGAGAGGCTGAAGGAGCGTTCAAAGCCAGCCTGGGATGCCCGGGACCCTGTCTCAACAATAAACGCACACAAGGGGCCAGGGACATGGCTCAATAGGTAACAACAGCCCTTACTGTACAAACATTAAGACCCGAGTTCAAATCCCCAGCACCCACATAATATGTCAGTTGCATACATAGTCTTCTAACTAGCACTGTGGAAGACAGAGATAAGAGAGTCACCAGTGCTTGCTGGCCACCAGTGTAGCTCCTAGTGAGAAACCCTGCCACAAAGGAATCGGCAGAGAGAGTGATGGAGCAGGGCACTACGTCCATCCTCTGGCCTCTGCTTAGGCGCGTGGATACGCACCCCCACACTAAATAATAAAGGAGTTGCTCACTTCACTGAAATACCAAGAACCAGCCAAGTGCTGCATGAGCTGGTTGTAGTGGAGGCTTTTGCCATGTAGATTGTTGAGGGGCAGGGGCGGGGCAGGAGCAGGGCAGGGCAGGAGCAGGGCAGGGCGGAAATGCTGGCTCCGGCCTCTGCCAGGCAGCACGGTGAGCAAAACTGAGAAGCATGGTGGGCCTTCCTTTTCTAGCCCTGGTGCTGGTGAGCAGAGTAAAGGGTGTTGAGCCCGCCTGCCTCCTTGGCACCTTCTCACCAGGAGTGAATTTGTTTTATTTCTTTGATGAATATGATCCCAGTCATCTGCCATCTTTGCAGAACGGTGCCATAGGACTGGGGGGGGGGGGTTTCTCAGTAACTAGCTTTCTCCTTTTTATTCAGTCCTTAGTGTGGTGGTTAGTTTTAACTGTCACCTGTCTGAATCTAGAGTCACTTGGGAAGAGTCTTAAGGAATTGTCTAGATAAAGTTGGCCTGTGGGCAATCTACTGGGAGACAGGGTCTCTACTGAAGATGGGCTGAACTGGCAGCCAGCAAACTGCAGTAATCCTCCTGTCTGCCCTCCCTCCCCATCCATAGCCGTGAGCTTACATATGTAACTGACCCTGCATGGATTTTTAGGTGGGTTCTCAGTATTTGAATTCTGGTCCTCATGCTTGAGTAGACAGGGTCTCATGAATCCCACAGTGGCCTCCAATTATCTGTTACTGGACAGCTGAGGATGACCTTGAACTTATGCTGGTCCTCTTACCTCGATCTCCTCGGTGCTAGGATAATTCAGGGCCTCCTGCATGCTAGGCAAGCACTCTGCCAGCCGAGCTACATCCCCAGCCCAAGAGCCCACCTTTTGAAATCTGCTACAAGAAATGCAAAGGACCAGTGGACGGTGGCTGGCAGCTCTTCCCTAGCTCAATGCTCCCTAACATCACCTCTCATCGCCGGCTGGAGCCCAAAATAACTCAGGTTTATTTTTGAGCTCAGCTTCTTGGGTAAGAGGCAAATGAAAACAAGCTTTAAGTCAAGAGGCTTGTTTTAAAAGGCAATTTCCAAGAAACGTCTGGGGGGTCACTGTGGGTTCAGCCGCACCCAGCATGCCGAATTCCCTGTGATAGTTGGCAGGTTACAAGCTCTCTGCTTTAGGCTGCAGAAGGATTGACTCCCCTGGGGGGTCTTTGTTTTGTTAGCATTACTTTACTATTGCATGTGTGTTCAAGTGTGCCACAGCCTATATGTGTGGAGGTCAGAGGGCAACATTGTGGAATAGATTCTCTTCTTCCACATTTACGTGGGTCTAGAGGATCAAACTCAATCTTCAGGTTCACATAGAAAGCACCTTTACCCACTGAGCCTTCTCACTGAGCTGACTTTGTTCTACCTCTGTGTTTGCACCTGAGTATACCTCCAGCTTCCCACCCTGGGGAAAGGTGTGTGGAAGCTTCCAGAAGCTTCAACAGAGCTGACTGGGGGCTACCCAAGAGTGAGGGTGCGGGTTCCCAGCTGTCTGTGCATCATCCCTTTATTCTACCTATTTTCCTGCAGAGTTCAAAGAACTCTGATGATGAGCAAAGGTGTGAGCCTGGTGTGGGGCTGGCAAGATGGCCGAACGGATAAATGTGCTTGCCGTGCAAACCTGATGACCTGAGTTCAATCCCCAGAACCTATAGGGTGAACTAACTTCCAAATGTTCTCTTCTGAAATCCACACACACGGGCCACAACACACTTTTACTTTCATTAGCCTCCTGCATCTCACACACACTAAGATTTCACTAAGAGAAGTGAGCTAGCAGACATGACGCGTTCCCCTGCGCTTAGAGACTTAAGTTTAGCAGGACGTAGTTAGGGATCGCTGTAGTCTTGGCTCATGGGAGGCTGATCAAGATGTCCAGCAAGAGGATAGAGTGGTACCATCTCAGCCAGTAAAGTTGTTTGGGACCTGAGTCTGATCCCCAAATCCAAGTTTAAAAACTGTGTGTAGGGGCTGGAGAGATGGCTCAGTGATGAAGAGCATTGGTTGTTCCCCTAGAGGGCCCGGGTTTAATTCCCAGCACCTGCACAGCAGCTCACAACTGTGTAACTCCAGTTCCAGGGGATTTGTGGCACCAGGCAGGCCTGTGGTACACATATCTGAGCACTTAACAAAATACACATAAGATAAGTAAATCTTGCCCAGGTGGTGGTAGCACACGCCTTTAATCCCAGCACTCAGAAGGCAGAGGCAAGGGGATCTCTGTGAGTTCAAAGCCAGACTAGTCTACAGAATGTCTTCTAGGACAGAGAGCTACATTAAAAAAAAAAAAAAAAAACATCTTGAAGATTAAAAAAAAAAATTACTAGACATTACTAGCAGGTGCCCATAACCCCATCTTTAGAGAGATGAAGACAGGCAATTCCCTAAGAAGGAAAGGTCCACTGGTCAGCCAGCCAAGCCTATGTGGCAAATTCCAACTGGTAAGAGACTCTGTCTCAAAAAGCAAGATGGACATTCTCAAAACCTACTAAAAATAATTACTTTTAGGGCTGGAGAAATGGCTCAACAGTTAAGAGCACTGGCTGCTCTTCCAGAGGTCCTGAGTTCAATTCCCAGCAACCACATGGTGGCTCACAAGCATCTGTAATGGGATCCGATGCCCTCTTCTGGTGTGTCTGAAGACAGTCACAGTGTACTCATAAATAACTACTTTTTAAAAAGTTTTTAAGCAATGGGAGACAGAGGCAGGTGGACCTCTGAATTCAAGATCAGACTGGTCTAGAGAGTGAGTTCAAGGAGAGCTAGGGCTATGTAGAGAGACCCGATCTCATCGAAACAAAACAAAAAAAAAAAGCAAACAACATCTAAGGTGGACTTCAGGCCTATACATGTGGGCACACACAGGCACACACACACACACACACACACACATGTACACACATGTACACACATACATGTGCACACACACAAACATGTTGCTTTTCAAATCCTTTCCCATCCTTCCAGGCAGGCTTGGGAGCAGCTGCCTGTCCCTCTACAACCTGGCTATCTCTGCCCCTTTCCATCCACAGAGCGGCTCACCTTGGCACTGCTCACAGACCTTCTGTTATGTGGACACATCCCTGGAATGTTCTAGCATCCACTTCAACCTCAGTGGGATCTAAGTTTGGACTTTAGCTTTACCCCCAGCTCCCCAGCTAAACCACTGCATGTCTGTGCTTTTAGGCACTTTGGAGATCTTTCCACCCACAAAGGTCCCTGTCCCAGGGGACAGTATTCAAAGGACAGCATCTCCTTCCAGCCCATGTCCTGGCCATGAGGTGAAACTCGATCTTCTGTCGCCAACAGTTTCTGTCACGAATACGAATAAAACGCTGACCTGCCTTCCCCTCTGACAGGAGTCTGGGCTCTGGGGAGAGGAAGCACCTGAAGAGGGCCTCAGGCCTATACCTCAGGCCTATACATTATGTATCAGGGCACCTGAAGAGGCATCCGCAGCCACAGTCTGGGCTCTGCTGCCCAGCCAGTAAAGCCAGAAAGGGTAAGGAAGCACATGCTGGGTGCCCTAGCAACACAGGGGACATGGGAGACTCAGCAGCATGAAGCTGAGGAGACAAGAGACTCCAAAGTCGTCTTTGGCTATGAACACCTTAGCTCAAAAAGGAAAACAAAAATTAAAAAAAAAAAAAGAAAGAAAGAAAAAAGAAAAGATAGATTGGGGTAGTGATAAGAACCAAGAGGCCAAGCCTAGCCAGAAGGAAGCAGTGGGAATTTTCCCTTAAGGGGTAGCTATTTCACTGGCCCTTCCCACTCTGCTTCATGGCCTCTGTGGAGGAGTGTCTCTGCCCCACGGGCACCGTTCCTACCATGATGTTCTACCTCACCCTCACCACAACCTAAAAGCCATGGACCCAAAACCTCCACAGATGAGACCCTGGAAGCCGCGAACCAAAACCACCCTTCCCCCTTCTAAGTTGAATTGCTCTGGTGTCTTGTCACAGCCTTGAAAAGGGAGCTAACACAGCCACTCACCTACAAGATGCACATGCCTCCCCTTACTGCCTCTATCCACACTGGAGAATCCGCCCTCCTCCTGCCTCAGGACTGAAACTGGCATTGCTAGCCAGCTGGGATGTTTGAGAACACAGAGAGTCACTTTAGGAAAACAGTCTCTGTGTATGTGTTTGTGTGTGTGTGTGTGTGTGTGTGTGTGTGTGTGTGTGTAAGAGCTTCAACAATACACGACACAAAAATAAAGGTAGAAAACAGCACAGCTGTGGATAGATAATTCTAACATCCTATGTCAGGAGTTTATATAGATGGAGATGAGAGACAAAAGAGTTGAACCCCAATCACCACATTGGCCTAACTGGTGGCAGCAGCCCCAGGGTTGGAGAAGTACCCTCTGCCTTCCATGGCTCACCCCATCACCCCCACTTCTGCCAGCCTCAGAGGGCACAAATTTCTTCAGGAGCTTCTCAAAGACACCTATGCCAGCCCTGGTGAGCAGAAAGTCATTCTAGTCATGGAAAAGAACCCCATGTGAGCAACACAGGTCAAAATACAATGTTGGTGCTGGAGAGACGGCTCAGACATTAAAGGTGTGTGCAGCACTTGCAGAGGAGAGGACCTGAGTTCAACTGCAAGCGCCCACATCGGGTGGCTTACAACGTCCCATAATGACATCTGATTCCCTCTTCTGGCTGCTGTGGGCAACTGCACTCACGTGCACAGACACACAGAGATACAAACAGACATATACAGCCACATAGCCCATGCTGCAGGGTGGCCCAGGGCTCCGGCTGTGAGTAACTAGACAGACCAGAGTCCCCTCCTGCAGGGAAGAAGTAAGCATGTAACAACCTCTCCCTGCCTCCCAGCTATGGCCACACAACATGGGGACCCTGTGGTCAAGCACCCAAGGTGCGTTTCTTTAGCTTCTGGGCAAGCTTTGTTTTAACCCTGCAGATACCAGAGTACCCTCAGTCAACGGGCACCCCTGGATGATTAGTATCCTCAAGAGAAAAAAAAATGCCAAGAACTAACTTCTTTCTCCACCTTGAATGGTCCATCTCCCTGTGTTAGTTCTCCGCCCCCCAGCGGCAGTGGGAAGAACTGGCCTTCGCAAGTCTGCGAGAGCTCAGCCGCCGCCTCAGGGAGGAGAACTTGTCCCCCAGGACCCTGCGCAGTCCCACATTATCCTTGCCACAGGGCACATGCTGCTTGGTCACCGGGAGCTGCCCGGTGAACATCTCCCACCGGCCCAGGGCATCCACGGCCGCATCCACCTGGACCAGCTCCTCTTCGGCCACCTCCCTCTCCAGGGCCTGGATGCATGCACCCAACCACTGTCCGTACTCCTCCATGGCATCCACGGGCCCCCCGAGTTTCAGTAACACTTCAGAGGCCACGAGGGAGCTCAGTCCATCCTCAGACATTGGTTCAGGCCCATCAGGGAAGGTATGACTCCAAGTGTCAGGGGTGACTGGCTCTGATGGGCTGGTGACAGGCTCCGTGTCACTCTCGCAGCCCATGCCAGAGTCAGCGCTGAAGGGCAAGGTGTCCTCTGACACAGATGGCTCCCCAGCCTCTTGACCAGACCATATCTCCACCATCACCTGAGTCCAAGTATGGAGTCTCTGTGGAAAGAAACATAAGTGAGGAAACCACTAGGGCCACCCCAGGAGTTGGCATGGGGCTGGACCCATGAGGGCCCTTGAAGTGGAGCTTGGCCACAGCCAAGCTGGACCAACTCCCAGAAGCCCGCCTTTCACAGATACCTGGTAAGCTACCCGGTAACCCACCACTGCTCCAAGTTAAATCACATGAAGAGTATATTATAGTTAATCTGAACTTTACCCGAGTGTTTATGTGTGTGCACATGCACACACATGCACGTGGAGGCCAGAGATCAACACCAGGCATCCTCATTTTTTTTTTTGGTTTTTCGAGACAGGGTTTCTCTGTGTAGCCCTGGCTGTCCTGGAGCTCACTCTGTAGACCAGGCTGGCCTCGAACTCAGAAATCTGCCTGCCTCTGCCTCCCAAGTGCTGGGATTAAAGGTGTGTGCCACCACTGCCCGGCTGGCATCCTCATTTCTGCACCTTGTTTTTTGAGACAGTCTCTCATTGAGCCTAGAGCTCGCCGTGGTTAGACTGACTGGTCAGGGACCCTACTGCCTTGGCCTCCCCAGCATGAGGGTCGCTTATGCCTGCCCCACACCTGACTTTTTATTAGCTGCGGGAGGGGGGGGATCCAGATTCACATCCTCACACCTGCTAAGGAATCTTCCCAGCCCCTAGAGTTGAAACTTTGTTTCCACTGGGTAGCGGTGGTGCACATTTTTAGTCCCAGAACTCAGGAGGCAGAGGCAGGCAAATCTCTGAGTTCAAGGCCAGCCTGGTCTACAGAGTAAGTTCCAGGAGAGCCAAAGGTATTTAATGAAACACTGTCACGAAAGAAAAGATTTATTTTATGTGTAAGTATTTTATGTATATGTGTGTGCCCTGTGCATGTATTACCCACACTGGCCAGAAGAGGGCATCAGATCCTGCAGACCTGGAGTTAACTGGCAGTTGTGAGCTACCGGACATGCGTACAGAAACCAAACTATTCTTAACCATTAAGCCATCCCTCCAGCTCTGAGTTTAAAACATTTTTAAATTTTTATTTATTTATTTTATGTATATGAGTACACTGTTGCTGTCCTCAGACACACCAAAAGAGGGCATTGTGGTTGCAAGCCACCATGTGATTGCTGAGGACTGAACTCAGGACCTTTGGAAGAGCCGTCAGTGCTCTTAAGCGCTGAGCCATCTCTCCAGCCCCGAGTTTAAACATTTTTAAATCAAAAGAAGGAATCAACACATTGCCTGCTCCCTAAATGCCACCTACCATCAGCCTTGCTGTGAGTTAACTTCCTAAAGCACACCCCCTGGACAGATGCCCTTGTATGACACAGCACATCCCTGGATGTGCTCTATCTTGTGTGACAAGATCATGTGTGTCCCATTTCTGCTTTGAAACTAGGCCTCACTTAGCTCTGTACCCCCTGCCAGAATCCTCAGGGACTCCGCCTCCTGTAGCAGCCTGGAAGTCCCCATGCCCTATCCCCAGAAGGACCCGGACACCCCAGAGTGTCAACTCAACTCCTGGTGACTTACATCCTCTCAACTCCATATGCTCACCATGGCACATGCACACACAAACAAATAAATGAATAATGAACCTTATAAAACTGAGAGGGAGCTAGAGAGATGGTTCAGCAGTTAAGAGTACTAGTTGTGCTGGGCGGTGATGTCGCACGCCTTTAATCCCAGCACTTGGGAGGCAAAGACAGGAGGATTTCTGAGTTTGAGGCTAGCCTGGCCTACAGAGTGAGTTCCAGGACAGCCAGGGCTATACAGAGAAACCCTGTCTTGAAAAAACAAAACAAACAAACAAACAAAAGTACTAGTTGTTCTTCCAGGGAACCCAGGTTCAGTTCCCAGTGTCCACATGGTAGCTGACAACCATCTGTGACAACAGTCTCAAGAGACCTGACACCCTCTTCTGACCTCCATGGACACTGGACACACACATGGTACGCATACATGTAGGCAGAACACCCATACAAATAAAAAATAAAAAGCTTTTTCCTTTTTGTTGATTTTGTTTTTTGTTTTTGTTGTTGGTGTTTCAAGACAGGGTCTTCCTATATAGTCCTGGCTGTCCTGGAACTCACTATGTAGACCAAGCTGGCCTCAAACTCACTGAAATACCCCTGCCTCTGCCTCCAGAGTGCTGGGATTAAAGATGTGAGCCAAGACCACAAAATTAAAGAAGAAAAACAACCTGCGGGGAAGGCGTCCCACATCAAGAAATTGAGCCTAGACACTGAAAACAACTAATTTTTACACAGACAGAAATATCTCCTCCGTGCACTGAAAAGTGAATTTCAGGAAAAATAAGCAGCATTTGTATTTGACCTCAAACCCTGAGCCTAGTATCCTAGTTTACAATCTAGCCTTCCTACAGGGATAAAGGTTGGAGGTTAGTTGCAGCAATACTTCATGCTGACAGCAGAGGGCAGCACCTCCTTGCCAGCTCAGCCAAGAGAGGTTCTGCGGCTGGCTGCCCCTCTGGATACCAACTTGATGCACTTCCTCTTTGTCCTAGGAGCTGCACTCCCTCTGGGTACAGGATCTCCAGTGTACACTATGGAAATGCGGAGAAGGAGCCTCACCAATGCTCTGTAAATACAGCATTTGGGGGGGGGGGGGGGGGAGGCGCTCTCCTGCCTTACTCCACACACCGCAGCCTAATGTCATTGCTACTGCCACCAGCCTGGGTGTTACATCTGCTAGAAAGATCTGCAGCCTACCCACTCCCCAGGAATGATGGTGTATGCATGTCCTTTGGTGCTCTTGCGCTCTCTCGATCTTGCTCTCTCTCACCCTCCACACGCACACTATACCCTCCCACTGCCTCTGTGTGGCTGCCCTCCGCCCTCACACACTCACCTTGTACCTCTCCAGGAGCTTGAAGCCCAGGAGGTGGTGCAGTTTCCTCAAGCAGATGGGACAGAGGTCCAAGGGCCGCCGGAGCATCTCATCCAGGCTAAGCGCCCCCTGCAGGAGGCAGCGGAGCCAGCGACAGCTCCCCAGGCCCAGGAGGTGGCAGAGTTCGTGGCAGGTGACCTAAGGGGGACAAGGCACCAAGCCTTGCCTCAGTGTTGGCATCCTGGAACTCCCACCCAGGAATCCCCGAGACCCCTGGGCAACCCTGGAAGTAGAAGTCCAACACCTTGGGTAACGACGGATCCCAGGGCAGTGATCCAAGGATCCACCTCATTACATCCTCTGAAGTAGCTCCAAGAAGCCACAGAGCATGAGGAGGCTTAGAAGCCAGCTGGACCAGGGGCCAGATCCCAGAACCCTTTGGGTCATCTCTTTGTGGTCTTGATCCATGGAGTCTTTTAGTCTTGGATCACTCACTCTTTAAAGTTAGGGAGCACCTTCCTTTTAGCACTAACTGTGCAAAGGGCCTCTGATTCTCCCATGCTCACCTTGCAACACTGAACCATGCCCAGGGCACTGATGCACAGGGTCCGTCCTCCCTCATGTGGCAGTGTCTCAGGGCCGCCTGCTGCTGCTGCCTCTGACAAAGCTGGGTCAGGAACACTGGACTGGACCTGCAGGAACTCCCCAGAGAAGCGAGCAAAGCTACACACGCCCACTTCTGGGGAGAAGCCAGAAGAAGTAGTCCAAGGGACAGTCATGGCTCAGGAACCCAGGGTGAAACCACCCTAGCATCACCTGCAGCCCAGGACAGCCAGAAGAGGAACTGGTCCCCTGGCCCTGCCATATGTGGTCGACTCTGGGGACCAGCCCCTTGCCCAGGCCCAGTGAGAACATAGCCTCAAGCTCATGCATCTCTCTTCCCCACCACGGAGAGAACGTGTATGCGGTGCCCGGCGTGGGTGGGCTGGGACCACATCACTCTGCCTCCTAGGCAACAGTTGCTAGGACCTCAGCTCACCATGCCCTGGAAGAAATCTGCCAAAGGTGAAGGTCCAGGCATCATGGGGGTACAGGTCAGCCAGCGTGAGACCCAGCACGCACAATGCATCCCCCGGCTTGTTGTTCTTCAAGAAAGACAAGATGCCATCTGCAGGAAGAAGGTCAGGGTAGGCAGATGAGCCTCCATTCTGTCTCTCAGTCTGGGACCAGCCCCCTCTCAAAGCTGGATGCACAGATAAGCCATTTCTGTGGCAAGACCCAGAACCCAGAGCAGCTATTTGATAACCCAAGGACCATGGCCTAGCCTGAGAGTGAGGCCATGAATCCCTATGGCCAGTCATTTCCTGGGTCTCTGTCTCCTGAGTCATGAGAGCCGATCTGGACACAGCAAGGCCATCGCCTTCCATGTTGGGAGGCCAAAGGGGCAGTCAGGGGCTGAGGAGAGTATCGTGTTTGCCATGCAAGCATGGAGCCTGAGTCTGATCCCCAGGACCCAGGTAAGAACGCCTGTCCCAGGATCTATGATCCCAGCACTGGGAAAGCAGAAACAGCTAGAGCCCTGGAGCTCACTGGCCAGTCAGCCTGGACAGATTCGTGAGTCCCATGGCAGTGAGGGACCTGCCTCAAAAAAGAAAAAAAAAAAAAAAAAAGGTTGTCAGTGACTGAGGAAGACCTAACTGAGGTCATGACCTCTGGGCTTCTCTCTCTTTCTCTTTCTTTTTCTTTCTTTCTTTCTTTCTTTCTCTCTTTCCTTCTCTCTCTCTCTCCCTCTCTCTCTCTCACATATACACTCTCAAATTTATACACGCACACACACATTCACACAATCATACACTCTCATGCACACTCCCACACACATGCACATTCACGCACAAGCATGCACACACACTTTCACACAACACATTCACACATTCTCATACTCACAGACACACACTCACACACACTCCCACACACATGCACATTCACGCACAAGCATGCACACACACACGCAGACAGACAGACACACACACACACACACACACACACACACACACACACACGGCAAAAACACCCCAGGAGGGAACAGGCACCCGAACAGTTACCCCCAAAATACCCATACCCAGGTCCCTAGGCCCAAGGAGCATTCCCTCAAACAGCAAGAGGCCCCTCAGCTGTGATTGTAGGTGAGAAAGACCATGGCTCGGCATTGCCCAGTGAGTCAAGGTCAGAGCAAGGAGCCTGAGCCACTCAGGGCAGAAGGAGGGAGAAGAGGGAGACCTGGGTGGCCAGTGGGATCCTGGAAAGCCAGGGGAGTGACTGCAGAGGAGGAAAGGACATGAGAGAAAGGAGCTGAGGACAAAGGCAGAGAAGGCAAGGGGGCCTGGAGCACCTTCATGAAGATCAACATGGAGAACAGCACAAGGCAGGGAAGTGGCTGCACCGGGTCTGCCAGGCACCGCTAAGGAAGCTCGGAGTGGAGCCCTCGAGGTCCTTACACAGGACAGAGGGGAAAGAGCGCACTGGAGCAGAGCCGGGCCTGTGCAAGAAAGGGAGATCAGACTTCTGGGTACCGCCAAGGACAGGCGTCTTTGGGGAGAGTGTCACAGCTGCATCCCGCTGAGGGGATGGCTGGCTTTAGGCAAGTGAGGATTGTGCAGGGAAAGATGTGAGGAGTTGGGGGTAATGGAGAGCAGAGATGTCACGTGTGGAAGGGGACTGAGACCCAGGCAGACAGAGAAGGTAAGACCGCAGGGCTCTGTGACCAGCCTGAGACCATCCTAGTCGGGAGGACAGAGGCAGAGTGAGGGACAGAGCGGCTGTCAGGGGGATAAGGTGCAGAGGCAGAGTGAGGGACAGAGGAGCTGTTAGGGGATAAGGTGCAGAGGCAGAGTGAGGGACAGAGCGGCTGTCAGGGGATAAGGTGCAGAGGCAGAGTGAGGGACAGAGGAGCTGTTAGGGGATAAGGGGCAGAGGCAGAGTGAGGGACAGGGCGGCTGTCAGGGGATAAGGTGCAGGTGATATGGTTGTTGGTTACAGAAGTGTGGGGTGCACCACTGTCCAAACGTTTCAGAAAGGGCTGCTGAGAGGGCTCTGTGGTTAAGAGCCCTGGGTTCTCTTCTAGAGGTCCTGAGATCAATTCCTACATAATGGCTCACAACCACCTACAAAGGGATCTGATGTCCTCTTCTGGTATGCAGGTGTACATGCGACAGAGCATCCATACGTTGGAAGAAAGAAAGAAAGAAAGGAAGGAAGAAAGGAAGAAAGAAAGAAAGAAAGAAAGAAAGAAAGAAAGAAAGAAAGAAAGGAAGGAAGAAAGAGCACATAAATAAAAGGCCAAAAACTTTTTTATAAAATAATATAAAAATTAGCCAGGCAGTGGTGGCACATATAATAAAAATATAAAATATTTATGATATATTTTAATATAATATTTATAAAAATAAAGCCTAAAAAACAGTTAAAAAACATAAATAAAAAATGGCCAGTCTGGTGGCCTAGCCTTTAATCCCAGCTCTCTGAAGGCTGGCAGCAAGTGGACCTCTGTGCGCTCTAGGCCATCCAGGGCTACCTACGGAGACCCAATCTCAGAATTGAATAAGTAAATGAATCATTAAAAAAACAAAAGTCTTAAAACTGTAAAACATAAAAGAAGTAAACTGATTTTGACAGA
>JADRCD010203144.1:5053-19233 GCA_019843815.1 Montemys delectorum
CTGTGGACTACTCTGGGTGTCTGGGATGCCAGTATAGCTCTAAGCCTTTCTCAGGGTGAGATTTTTAAGCACAAGAACCATGTCCTGGGTTAACATACTTTAATTAGCCAGAAGTGGAACCATGGAAGCCAAAAAGCAAGGTTTGTACATTTAGAGACTTTTCATAACTGTGGGCTTTGATGGTGCTGAGCTTTATAGCTGGGCTGTAAAACTGCAAAGCTGAATGGAGCCAGTCACTTGTGCTGAGGTCTGGGCCTGTTACCTTCCGACAAGGTCTTCCCACTACTCTCAGACCTGACCCTTCTCACTCCTCTGTGCCAGCTACAGAGTAGGTTACTGTAGGCAGTGAGATTTAAAGGGCCAGTTCATCGCTTCTATGGCTTAATAATGGGAGTAGTAGAATAAAGACTGGTTTAAAAGCTTACGGGAGGCTGGGTGTGCTGAACATGTCCTTAATCCCAGCACTTGGGAGGCACAGGCTGGCAGATCTCTGTGAGTTCAAGGACAACCTGGTCTACATAGCTAGTCCAGGGAAGTCAGGGCTACATTGAGATCTTGTCTCACAAACAAGCAAGGAAAAGAAAACTGAATAAATACAAACTAGCAGGCTATGTGATGTTTGACTTCCATCTTTCTATATTAACAGGACATTCCAGACTGGAGCCTCTGCCCTAACTTCTCTCTGGCTTTAAAGCTTGTGGTGTTTGAATGAGAATGTTTCCCCATAGGCTCATGTATTTGAACACTTGATCTCCACTTGATGGCACGGTTTGGGGAGGTTTAGAACAACCGCCCTTGCTGGAGGACATATGTCACTAAGGGTGGGCTTCAAAGAGAACTGCTTTCTGCTTTGTGCTTGCAGTTCAAGATCTGAGCTATCTATCACAAGCTGCTCTTTCAGAAGAACTGAGTTCAGTTCCTAGCACCCACATCAGGTGGCTCACAACCACTTGTAACTCTAGTTCCAGGAGAATCTGACTGGCTTATGTGGGAATGCACACAGCATGCACACACACAATAATTTAAAATAAACTGAACCAAACTAGATGTTAGCTCTCAGCTCTCACAGCTGCCTGCTGTCAAGTGATGATGACTCATGATTGACTCTTATCCCTTTCTGGGAGTACCCCACAAGATCATTGACTGTAAACATTGAAGATCTCAACTTCCCATAACCCTATTATCCTGAATCTTACATTTTGAACTGTGATCCTGTCGGTGCCCTTGGGAATCTTCCTGTGATCTACTTTGGGTTCCTCAGCTACACTTAGAATAGCCTCAAACACACCGAGAGGCTATATATGCCTAATACAGCAACGGTGGGGTGTGGCCCTCTCTGATACAGCAACGGTGGGGTGTGGTCCCCTCTGAGAAGCCCACTCCTATGCTGTTCCTTGTATCTCTTTCCTGGAGTGCCCCTCTTTCTCTTACCCCCATTTCTTTTTTTCTTTTTTTTAAGATTTATGTATTTATGTCTATGAGTACACACTGTAGCTGTACAGATAGTTGTGAGCCTTCATCTGGTTGTTGGGAACTGACTTTTAGGACCTCTGCTCGCTCAGGTAGACCCTACTCACTCCATTGGCCTCACTTGCTCAGGCCCAAAGATTTATTTTTTATTATAAATAGGTACATTGTAGCTGTCTTCAGACACACCAGAAGAGGACGTCAGATCTCATTACGGGTGGTTGTGAGCCATCATGTGGTTGCTGGGATTTGAACTCATGACCTTCGGAAGAGCAGTCAGTGCTCTTACCCGCTGAGCCATCTCTCCAGTTCCCATTTCTTAAAATATATGTACTAGTCTTTAATAAACTCCAACTCTGCTTCATGCCAACTCGTCCTTTTTGTGTCAAAGCTAAGGATCTGTTTTTATCTGATTACAGGAACCTCCTTCAGCTGCTTGGAGTGATGGCATGGAGCCCTGTAATCCTTCACTGAAGTTGTCACTTGGCACAAACTAAATTTGTGTTCTTGGGCCACTGTTTCCTATACTTGCCCCCAAAATGAATCACCTTTCATTCCTTTAGAGGTGAGAGCTGCTTCTCAGGGACAGCACCTCAACACAGAAGACACTAGTCCCACTTAGCAGAAAAGCATACCTTGGGGACCCCACTTGGACATTTTAAAAACTATAGGAGAGGCTGGAAGGATGGCACAGCAGCTTAGAGTACGGGCTGCTCTTGCAGAAGACCTGAGCTCCATTCTCAGAACTCACATGGAGGCTCACAACTGTCTGTAGAAGTCTGGCTCACCTAAAGACACACTAAGGAGATGGGAGGAGTAATTATCCCTTAGCGAGACTGTGGCCATTTACAGGGCATTTTCTTCTCTTTCCTTTTTCAGATACTGACCAAAAAGCTTGTGTATTCTCTCCCTCCGGGCTTACTTACTCTTTCTCTGAATATGTACACTTTCCCCCCCAAAGAAACCGCTTGCTGACCTTTACTGCTGAACACGTCACCTTTCTTGGCTCCTAACTAAAAAACCTGTGGTTTTCTCCAGTTTCTCCCTGCTGAGATTTACAGCTCCTTTGTCTTGTTGTTTTTCTTTTAAACTATAATAAGCTGTCCTTGAACTCCTTCCTTCACTGTTATTGTTAACAAGAACCCAAAAGGGACTCTAATTTCCCAGGTAGACTGTGGTGATCATGAAGGACCATAAATAAAGAAGTTCTTGAGAGAACTCATTAGGTAACCATCTTCCAGGACCTTAGGCAAGTGCCTTCTGGTGGCCTCCATGTTAGCTCAGCAGAAAGAGCAAATATTTAAAACTGTGTGTCTCTTGTGTGGTGCTCCTGCAGGCTTAGATTTTTCTAAACCTATTTTGTTTAGGTTCAACCTCCTGTCTAGCCCACCAACCAGAGGCAAGGAAAGAAGGTTTAATAGGAAAAAAGGGTTGTGGACCTGTTAAGAAGTACTTCTTTGGGGGTGATTACACTCTTTGCTGTCAGGACACCAGCAGTCCAGTCCAACAGCAAACACCAAACACGAATCAGTAGCAGTGGCTCGATCCAGCAGAAACCATAAGGCTCAGCCAAATCAGCATGAGTCTGCAGAAGTGGCCAGAATCAGCTGGAATACCATGAGACGTTCTTTGACATGTTTCTATCTATGAAGTGAAGACCAGTGAAGCACAGTGAAGACCAGCGAACAGCAATGCCAGAGCAGCCTCTCACTGTTTATGGGGTTCAACTTATATTCTTTCCAAACATCACACCTCTCTCGAGTGTCTGCTCAATCAAAACATCACATGCCCTCTCACATATTTGTTCAGCAAAACATCCTCTCTCGCAAGACAGCTTCCAGAAAAACATCACAATGCACAAATGAGTTTCCAAAGACACCAGAAATTTCTACGTCATGCTTCCATTCAGAAGAGCAACTTCCTGGGCCCCTTGGGCTGAGGCCCTCATGCCATGCCCTCCATGTTGGTCAGAGCTGAGAGCCCAACCTTTCTAGACCATTTTTGTTGCCTTCTTTTCCCCATTTGAGCAGAGCCATCTCAGCATTAACCGTTTTAAACAACATCATTTCTGCTGAGCCAGCATGGAACTCTTCTGGTCTCACTTTGCTCATGATGCCTCTCGATGGTCATGAGGCGAGGTTGCCCCTTGGGGAGCTTTCTCCTTTCCAGTCCCTCCCCCCAACCCCCTGTGTGTGTGTGTGTGTGTGTGTGTGTGTGTGTGTGTGTGTGTGTGCATGGTCAAGATCATGGAAAGCCCCAAGGGGCTGTGAAGGTGGACTTGAGTATTCAAGGGTTAGGGGTTGAAAAGTACCTGAACAGACACAAAGTGGAGTCAGGACAAGATCAGGACAAAATGGCATTCCCTTGGTCACTTCAACCCTTTGAGAGCTTTAGATTTTATAAGGTCACGAGTACATGGCAACCAGACCAACGGTTTGAAAGCCTGTATACAGAGCTGGCATGTGTTTACAAGTGGAAGTCGGCAGCCTGAAGATTTTAATACATGAGTGCTCTGACCTATATAAAAAGACAATGCTTGGGAGACAGAGGCAGGTAGGTTTCTGAGTTCGAGGCCAGCTTGGTCTACAGAGTGAGTTCCAGGACAGCCAGGGCTATATAGAGAAACCCTGTCTCGAAAAACAAAAACAAAACAAACAAACAAACAAAAAAGACAATGCTGTTTGATGTTTCCCTCTGAGGCTCATTTCCATCGTCCAATTTCAATTGAGGTTAGGTTTGAGTGCAGAAAACATCAGCTGTTTCTATTTTAAAGTCTGGGTCACTGATAGTCTAGTCTAGGGGACTGTCTTAGTTACTGTTCTATTGCTGTGAGGGGACACCATGCATAAGGCAACTTATAAAAGAAAGCATTTAATTGAGGACTGGCTTACAGTCTCAGAGGGTGATTGGCAGCTGGTTGGTTGCATTGGTCCTTCAGAAAAGGTAGCCATCAACTATCTTCTTCAGGTCAACTGTTACAAGGTGTAATATACAGTATATTGTTAAACTGTCATATGCTGTTTAAGCTCACTGAAAAGTTGACTCTCAAGGTACAATTTGGCACCCTTTCTTCAGATCTGAGCATATTTGTCTCAGAGTGCCCTCCAAAACCTGTCCTAAGTCAGGGGGGTCCTCTGGCTCTGTAACAGGGAGAACAACAAGCAGCCCAAGCTGCCTTGTGCCCTTGAGAACAGCTAAATGGTAAACCACTTCAACAGTGGCTACTATTGTTTATCCCATTGGATAGAAATGCCTGTCATGGGGATATCTATGATGAAATGCATCAGATGAGAAGATGCAAGAGGCCTTCTGCCTGGACATCTCTCAAGTGGTAATATCAGCATGATGGTTTTCACAGGGTTTCCTCGGTTGGCTGCTGACCTGATGACACTTTGCTGTCTACCTGCTACTTGCTATTTACTATTGTACTTTTGCTTAATAGGTTATACTTATTGTACTTATATATTGTATATATATATGTATTGTATTTATACAATATATATATCATACTTACACTTAATAAGTTCATTGACTCAAAATGAGAATCATGCTTATAGTAAGTAGATCACTTTCTAGACCATACGGAACATAAGATTTTTGGCTCTTTTTTTTTTTTTTTAATTCCCTATGAGGTTTGTCTGAGGACTTATAATAGACAAAAGGCTTATAGATTAACAATGTATATACAGATCTTAACTTATATTAAGCCACGTAGCTTGGATTCAACTCTCTTCTAACATGATGGTAAATGCATTGTTATTATGTCTTATGATACCAAAAAAGGAAATGAAACAAAAGGGAACCAGCAAGTAGAATAAAGAAGTGCTACAAGGATGTAAGAATAAGGATATTTTTGGTAAATAAGGATTTCTGAATGGTAAGACTTTATCCTAAAGATAAAGATCCTAGATTCTTCCAGAAAAGGAAAAATAAGACAAAGCTAGAAAGCCTACACACATCACGAAATGTCTGAATAAGCTAAATAAGGTATGTAATAGCTGAGACTTGGAGATGGTATATGAGTGACATTAAAATATCTAAAGTCAAAGTTCAGCACATTAGTGACATTGTTATTGAAATCAATGGAGTTCTTGTATTGATTTCCTCTTGGTAACATTTACCAAATAATGTCTAGTAAAAACTGTTTAATCAATATAACTACTTGGGAAACTGAATCTTAATAAAGCTGAGATTTAAAAGTGTTTGGTTATTATCAAAGCTTTATCAAAATGTTACATGTGCTGGCTGATTTTGTGTGTCAACTTGACGCAGTTAGAGTCATCAGAGAGGAAGGAGCTTCAGTTGAGGAAATGTCTCCATGAGATCCAGCTGTAGAGCATTCTCTCAATTAGTTATCAATGCCGGAGGGCCCAGCCCATCCTGGGTTCTATAAGAAGGCAGGTTGAGCAAGCCAGGGGAAGCAAGCCAGGAAGCAGTACCCTTCTATAGCCTCTGCATCAGCTCCTGCCTCGAACTTCCTGCCCCTTTTGAGTTCCTGTCCTGCCTCCCTCCAGTGGTTAGGTATAAGTTTTAAGCGACTGTGGGCTTCTGGTACCCCAACTCCTGAGTTAAAGTCCCACTCCAGGAGGGAGAGAAAGCCTCCATGAAACTCCAGGACACCAATTCTCAAACTGTGGGTCAACAGGTGTCAACTGTCCCTTTCACAGGGATTACCTAAACCCATAGGAAAGCAGATATTTACATTATGATTTATAACAGTAACAAATTAGTTATGAAGTAGCAACAAAATAATTCTATGGCTGGGAGTCACCACCACATGAGGAACTGTAGTAAAGGGTCACAGCAGGCAAGCTGAGAGTCACTGGACTGCACTTCCCTTTGTCACCTGGAAAAAGGGCTCTTACTTCTTCTCAAGTCTCAAAATGTCCTTTGTCTATCCTGCCTCGGGTATTTTTCTGAGGGGCGGGGGAATGGGTCTCATAATGACCCAGGCTGGTTTTGAACTCCTAGGTTCTGTCGTTTCCACTTCCCAGGTGCTGGGATCATAGGCTATGCTAGGCAAATGCTCACTTTAGTACAAACTACTAACCCTGGCACCCTGTAAAGCAAAATGATGTTGGGGTGGTATGCTCAATGCAAAGACAGAAGAATCTACTCCAGTGGGGGACCGCTCCCAGTGGGGGACCACTCCCAGTGGGGGACCGCTCCCAGTGGGGGACCACTGGGGCTGCAGGAGAAGACAGGAGACTTTACAAGGGATCCACAGTGGCTCTCCTCGGTTCCTCCAGGGATCTTTTGAGTTTTTTGACTTCCTTTCTTGTGTCCTTTGACTGCCAGATCCACCCAAGAACAGAGTTCAAGTAGATTATGGCTTCTAATTGCTTTATTTTTGAGAATTGAGCACTACATCCCAGAGAGTAAGCCAAGTGCACACTGACATGAGGTTTTATAAATGGGAGAAGGGCTTTGAAAAGCAGATTGGCTGGTTTCCTTGGAAGGTGGGGACAGAGATATGGAACAGTAGGAAAGCAACTGCTTGCTTCAGGAAAGTTAGCTTCCTGTCCAGGCTAAGATTAACTCCTTTTGGGTAAGGATTAAGACAAAACTTATCTTATCAAGTAGGCAAGTCTGGCAGATTTGGCTGTTACCTCTTTAATTCAGATCTGTAAGAGCAGATAAACATTTTAGTTTCATCTTAGTGACTGCTTCTCATTTGATTTTTCAACCTGGTTTTTCAGATAGTTTTGAAACAATGGTCTCCTGTAATTCGGTTCCCCTTCAAACCACAAAATAAAACCCTGGCACTGTACTCCTGCTCTATAGTTGAGGATAATTTTTTTCAAAAGTTTATCTATTTTCATGTGTGGGTGTGTGTATGTGTGGGTGTGTCCTCAGAAGCTAAGAGGACAATGGATCACCTGGAACTGGTGTGACAGGTGCTGGAAAATGAATGATGGCTTTCTGAAAGAGATGTCTCTTCACTGCCGAGTCATCTCTAGCTCTGCTGAGCATGATCTTGATTGAACTCTCAGTCCTCATGCCTCCAGTTCCTGGATTAGTGGCATGCATAATCTCAGCACTAAGCATGCATGTTATTAAGAATTTTACCAACTAAACTACATCCCTAGCCTGGCCTCCTGCATCTTTAGTTTACATCAGTGCTTCCATTTGGGTTTTAAAGGGAAAATGGTATGTGGGTTGCTGGGGACCAACTCCAGGGCCTTGTGCATACTGAACACATACCTGAAAGTCCACGTGAAGCTTTTTGAAGTTTCATTTTAAAGAAGGTACAATCTGAGTGTAAGCACCAAAGTGATATACACAGAAGGCAGTGGACATGCCAGTCAGGACTCTGGCTGGAGGCAAAGCTGGAAAAACCAGCGGGAAAGCCTAGGCTAATGAGGCAGCGTACGGGGCTACAGGTGCTGGAGTTAGCAGGCAACAGGTCTCAGAGTACAGTGTTTCCGCTCCACATCACTTGCAGCTTGGCACTCTGTGTTGATGCCCTTATGAAGGATGACAGTTGCGGTCAGTGTGATTCCTGCACATTCACAGGTCTCTGGTTGGAAGAAAGGACAGCAGAAAGCCTTCTAGGAGTTTGTTTTGACCAACCTACTCTGCCCTCATTGTTCTGTGAGAGAGAGAAGATATGGATATGTGCAACTTCTAAAAACAGGGCAGTGGAAAAGCAGGAGTCAGTTATGTAAGCCTAAGAGAAATGCCCGTGTGTTCTTACATGTTTGGTGAGTCCCTTCCCACATGGTCTAAGTCACAGGTTGATTGGTTGGATTTATCTCGTTTTTTGCAAAATAGAATTGATAATTTTTTTTTTTTTTTACAAAATTTAAAAAAATGAAAGTATCAAAATGAGGCCATTATTTTGTATATTAATTGAAGAATAAGAGTGAGACCAGGTATGGTGATGCACACCATTAATCTCAGGCAGAGACAGGAGGATCTTTGAGTTTGATGCCAGCCTGTATGGGCAGCAGCGTCTTAGTGTTGTTATTTCTATGACTCATCACCTGTCTTGTATTTTGTAAGTATTCATCCTCACACGCCTAAGGCAATCTAGAATTGCATCTGACTGGCTGTAATAAAGCCCTGACAGGCCATAGCTGGGCAAGAAGTGGAAGGCAGATCTTCTGGGCAGAGAGAGGGATGCTGAGAGAATACTTAAAGACTCTTTAGGACATAATCAACAAGATGAGGTTGTTTTAGCAATTTTAGCCCTTTAAAGTTGGCTTGGGCAGAGTGTGTGTGTATACAAAGGTATGGAAGGCGGGTTAAAAAGATCTTTTGCAGGGTTAAAAAGATCTTTTGCAAGAATGGACTATGATACATAAGACAGCTCAGTGATGGTGGGTCACCTGCTCCCCTGTGGATCTTACTGCTAGTGTCCTTCAGTCACCTGCACACGTGAACAGTAGCAGCACAGTGCAGTCCATGAGACTGCGTGACTGTCAACTCCCTCATATGAATTCTGCCAGCCAATCTGCTAGGACTTTATTTTAGAAGAATCACCTGTCAAAGGTGCAGATGTGTATCACAAAGTCAGCCAGAATGCAATGTTTTACAGGACTCCTCCTGGAGTCCAATTTTTTGTATGGCGAACCTATATAAAGTAGGTATGCTTCACCTACTGTGTGATGGTCCTTACTTGTACTTTTACATTAAAAAACCATTTTATTATACATTTGAAAAAGAAGGAAAGAAAGAAAAAAGTTAAGTATGGGACATTACTCTGCCCCACTGGGGATGGGGGACTCTGGGCAGCCTTTGTGATTTTGAAGGATATATTAGGCAAGTTTGGTGAAGAAAAATAGAAAGCTCAAAACCAATGGAAGAGCCGGGCAGTGGTGGTGCATGCCTTTAATCCCAGCACTTGGGAGGCAGAGGCAGGTGGATTTCTGAGTTTGAGGCCAGCCTGGTCTACAGAGTGAGTTCCAGGACAGCCAGGGCTACACAGAGAAACCCTGTCTCAAAAAAACAAAACAAAACAAAACAAAACAAAAAAACCCAATGGGAGATAGCCGAAGCAAACGCTGCGAATTTCAGTTAAGGAGGAGAACATGGCTGCAACCTTTCGTTACCCCAACGAGGAGGGTCCGTTGCACGAGGCTCTGGGTTGGCTGTGACAGATAAACTGCAGACATACAGATAGGATACAGGCAGCTGGCCACCAACATAGTAAATACAACATGGCATACACTGCTACTAATGTGGAAGAATCAGTAATCCTGGAAGGCAAGAGGCCTTGCCACAGGCACAGAATTGATGGAGGGAAATGCACTGGGTAAATCACCATACCTTGGATTTATGTCAGTATGCTCAACTCATAGATCTAGACAAAACGCCATTTAATCCTTCTTCCTTCCTTCTTCTGTTGAGGCCTGCTCCTTTTAACACAACTGCAGCCATTTTGTATTCAGACTCCATGTTACTCATAAGGTGAAATTAAATTCATAGTTATTACTCTGACACTGAAAAATGCTACTAATACACCAAAACGATATGATTAAATCACTTGTACCATTATGTCAATGTTCTGAAATTCCCCTGTTCACTGCCTGTCCACCATCTTTCTTACCTCACTCAGGACCAATCAGCTTAAAGGTTAGCTAATAATACTTTTCCTAGTAAGTTCCCCTCCTTGCCCTTTAAACTTTAAACCTGGTTTTTCCTATAAAAAGTCTACTCTGAGAGCAGACTGGTGCCACAATTAGCTTTTTCCTTCTTGTGGACCCGGACGTCCAGTAGTATAAGTGTGCATTCAATAACCTATTCTTGCTTAACTGAGATTGGCGTATGTATGGTTAGTGTGACAATTTCCTAATCCCCAACATTTTCCTTGCTTTTTTGAGACAGGATTTCTGCAGTCTAGGCTATCCTTTAACTCAAGGCAATCCTCCTGCCTCAGCCTCCCAAGTCCTATGAGTTTTGTAGACATGAGGCAACACACTGGGCTTAAAAGGCTATTTTCATTCCTCAGTGTTAGTCAGAATATTAATATTCATAGAAATATTTATTTCAAAAGCTCCAGGTGTAGTTTCAGGTAGGTGCTACTTTGTATACCTCCACCCCATTTATTAAGACAAAAAATGTCAAGAATTTCAAGTTCATGAACTTAGCTCCACCAGAGAGACAAAGGGGACAGCGTGGCTCACAGTGACATCTCCTGCACAGTGCGCGTGCTGTCGTGGCGTGGGCTTTCTTCCCATGCTTCCGAGGGAGAGTCTCTAGTGTCCAAGGCTGGTTTAGCACCCTAGTTCTAAAGGCTGCTGCTCTCTCTGTTGCACAGGGAGTGGAGTCAAACTCCCAGGTTCCTCTCTCTCTCTCTTGCAGGAGTGCTGAGCCATCTGAAGGTGGGGCAATCTGCTTAAAGGAGGAACACCAGCACCAACTGCCCTCATCGGATCAACTGCTGCAGAAGGTCTTTACCTAAGGGATGGTGAGTCCTTGAGATACGCTAAGTGGCCAGGAAGAAGCCTCTGCTGCCGTCTGGCGCTCGCCCTGCCCTGCGTTACATTTCTAGGAGCTGCTCCATTTCCTCCAGGACTATGGTGAAGTCACTGGCTTCATCCTGACATACGGTCTGCTGTTCCAGGAACTGGAGCCTTTCTTCTTCTTTCAACTTCAACTTCACCTTCAAGGCCTGAAAGGGAAATCGTTCCAAAGGAAAACCCGTAAGGAAACTCTTACTCACAAGAAAGACAACACCTGGACCAGACCATGTACCTGTGCTACACAGAGGAGGACGGACGGCCCCAGTACTAGACGATACCTTATTCCCCACCTTGGACTTTATCTATTCTTGTTTCGGGGGAATTTTCCCACTCCTGTATTTAAATGGGAACAATGAAATCATCTGTCTCTCACCCCATGATTTATCTGGCAATCTGAAGGAGTCCAAGAATCTCACCTTGTAGACCAGGCTTCAAACTTACCCCCACCCCCACTGCCTCTGTGATAAAAGATATGCACTACCATGCCTGGCTTCTAAGTTTTTTTTTTCTTGTTAATCTATGTGTGTGTAGATATCCTCGGCTATCCATGGAGAGGAGGAAAACAAAAGGGCATCAGATCCCTAGAGCTGGAGTTAGGAAGTTATGAGCTGCAGGGAGCAGAACTTGGCACCTCGGCAGGAGCAGCAAGCACTCTCAACCACTGACTGTCCCTCTAGCTTCACAATCTGGATAGCTTGCTCAGCTCTCTTGAGAACTGGATTTCATGGTCTCAGCTCTCAACTCTGAACACACTATGGAGTGGGGGTGGCCCAAGGGAGGTGTTAAGACTTTGCTCCTCTAGGCCTCGCAATGGTTTTATCCCCAGAAACCTTTCTAGGTCCTCAGGAACAAAAAGAATAATTTGTGGAGGAAAAGCATCTAAAAAGAAATTGATTCAGTACAAAGTCTGGGAATTTAGTTAACAGTGACACGCCAGTGAGGACAGTGTGAAGTATTATCCCTAGGGGGACTGAATTTTCTATATTAGTTATACAGCTTTTCTATAAATCTATAAAACTATTTCAAAATAGTTCACACAAAAAAACAAAAAACAAACAAACAAAAAAACCAAAAAAAACCCAAGTATACTGGGCCTGGTGCTATTGGCTGCCTTCTACGGCACATGTAGGACTTACCCACCTAACCCCAAGCCCTATAGCTGGTCTTGTCCCTGCTGGAAGCCCAGGCCCTGTACCCACACCTGACCTCAACCCTAGGCAGGCCCTTGCCCTTGATCCTTTTTGCCCACCTATGTGAATGGTTCCACCAATCTGGACGTCAATAGTGTGAGCTATGATGGGCTGCTTGCAGGGAGCCCAGACTAGAGTGGAGTCTCTATCTTAGATCCTTTCAGAAGGGAAGGAGAGAGTTGACCCTTGACCTAGGTCTGATCTAGGGAGTGTTCTTTAGGACATCCCTAGAGAGTTGATCCTTGCTGACCCCTGAGTCAGCCCCACCCACACACGGAGCCCTGGCCATTTGATGTCCTCCCTCCCCATCTCTGCCCCCAACACAGGAATGTAGGAGCAATCCATTTCCTCTCACTCCATGGTGACTCTCCAGAAGCCCAGGCCTCAGGAGGTAGAACTGACTTGGGGGTTTGGCTTCCCAGAGCTGCAACCATGATAGGGAATGGGTTGGCTCTCAGCTCTACAGTTCTTGGAGGTAGGGGGCAGTCAAAACAAATAAAAATAACCAACCAACCAACAAACCAGGAGCTAGGCATGGGGGCAGGTGAAATCGCTCAAAGGTGCCTGCCACCACGCCTAATAACCTGAGTTTGAGTCCCATGCACTGGGGCATGTATGCACCATGCACCCACATACATCCACACTAAAACGTAATATAAAGGCAAGGGAACTGGACACGTCCTTGCAGTTGACTACCCCTTGCTCTGTCAGACAACTAAAGTTCAGTTTTTAGTACCCATGTCAGGCACCTCACCGATGTCTGTAACTCTAGCTCCAGGGTATCAGAAGCCTTCTTATGTCTCCCATGGGTACCTATACATACGTGGCATACATTCACACAGACATATACACATAAGTAAAAATCAATGTTAAGAAAATAAGTAAATAAAAAGCAAGCCAAACATGGTGGCTCACACTTATCATCCCCACGAAGAGGCTGAGGGAGGAGGATCATCCTGGGGCTACATAGCAAGAGCCTATTGGGGGACAGGGAAAAAGAAAATAAAAGAGGAAGGAAGGATAAACAAGAGAGATGGAAAAAGAAAATAAAAGAGGAAGGAAGGAAGGATAAACAAGAGAGATGGCTCAGCAGTTAAGTGGCTGTTCTTGCAAAGCAGACCCAGGTTCAGTTTGCAGTGCCTAACATGGCAACACTGCCTGTAACTCAGTTCTAACCTCCATGGGCACTGCCTCTCACATTCTGTATGTGTGTACACTTAGGCAAAATATACTCTAAAATGGAAAAATAGGAAGAACTATCACCCTGAATCCATAAATTGTGGTGAAATGGCAGTGCTGCCTCGGATGTGTCTGCCCTTACCTGTAGCTCCTCCATCTGCTTCTTGGCAGTTTCATTGAAAATCTTCAGTTCATCTTTCAAAGTTTCTAGCAGCAGCTAAGAGTAAAGAATATACAAAGAGTTGAGCCGGGTGTGGTGGCACAAGCCTTAGTCCCAACACTTGGAAGGCAGAGACAGATGGAGATCTGAGTTCAAAGCCAGCTTGGTCTACATAGTGTGTTCCAGGATGGTGGAGACTATGTAGTGAGACCGATTTCAAAAGTAAGAGAGGGGTCAGGAGGAGATGTGCATGCGCGCGTGCGCGTGTGTGCGTGCACACATACACACAGACACAGACACAGACACACACACAGAGACACATAGATTAGATAGACATACATACATACAGACAGACAGACACACACACACACACACACACATACACACACACACACACACACGAATTAGATGGTGGCTATCACCTTTTCCGTTCATGACATATTCTGAGCACTGACTGAACTGGTACTGCTCTTAGGAACTGTTCCTCTTTGTCATAGACTCCTTTATCTAGAGCGGTAATATTCCCTACATCTAATCCAATAACCCATCATTTATCCAAGCAGATTCAATAGTCCAGTCCCAAGAAGCTTGCTTTCTTACCACAGGCTCTTTCCTTGACATTATCAAATATATCAAATTTCCTGTGTGCTCTGGACTGCACAGACCTCAGGAGGGAAGGCAGAGGGAAGGCAGAGGGAAGGCAGAGGGAAGGCAGAG
>JADRCD010203144.1:33834-77847 GCA_019843815.1 Montemys delectorum
GTGAGGAAGGTGTGTGTGTATGAGGAAGGTGTGTGTGTGTGTGTGTGTGTGAGGAAGGTGGGTGGGTGTGAGGAAGGTGTGTGTGTGTGTAAGGAAGGTGTGTGTGGGGGGGGGAGCATCAGCAGAGCTCTGCAGAGTCCTGACTTCTTAAGCACTGCTTTAGCTGATGACACTAGGACGTTTTGAGGAACCCGGGGCAAAGAGAATAACCCTTTTAGCCTGGTAGAAAAGCCTGTTTTATTTCACTTCAGAGGCCAAGCCTGCCAGCTACTGTTCTCCAATCCGCTGCATGGAATCATCTGGAATGGTAAATGCTAAATCCCTCCTGACCCAACACCTGGACCATCTTCTAGGCTAGAATCTCCACATGAGGCAGGACAGCCTCTACAGACCTCACCTGATGACTCTCAACCACAAGAAAATCAGCACAGACCAAGACAGTAGAGCAACCACAAATTGTTTTCAGTTACGCCCCTCTCATCTCTCAATTAACTCTGCCTAGGCCAGGCTCGTCTCTCTCATTCCACTCAACATATATTGATGGTTTGCTCGGGAGAGCCACTGTGCACCTGTTAATGTGAACAAGGAATCCTGGAGCTTTCTCCCCACTATCCCACTTAAATTATTTTCTTCTCAGACAACCCACACCTGCAAGACAACCGATCTTAACCTGGAAATAAAAAGGATAACTGCACAAAACGCGATTTCTAGGGTTAGAGAGATGGCTCAGAGGTTAAAAGGGAAAATTACTCTTCCAGAGGACTGGAGTTCTGTTCCCAGCACCAGTATCAGTATCAGGTGGCTCACAGAGGCCTGTAACTCTAGCTCCAGGGGATCAAGAATCCTGACTCTCCTTGGACACCTATGCTTATATGCACAAGCCTCCCCTGCACTACACACACAATTTAAAAACTTTTTTAGGGTTCTAGAGAGGCAAGTGTGGTGGCAGAGAGCCTGTAATTTCAGCATTCCGGAGATGAGGTGGGAATGTTGCTGAAAGCTAACATTACACAGAGCTACAGAGTGAAACCTAGCTTAGAAGAAAGGCGGAGGGGGTGGGGCAGAGAGAAAAAGAAGAAAGAAAAAAGTGAGGCCCAGGCACTGGGCATGGCGACAGAAGCCTTTAATTTAAGCATTCAGGAGACAGAGGCAGAATCTGTGTGTCCCTTACTGCCACTCCACCCTCTCCACACACACACATAAATACATGTAAATGCAGAAGGGGGCTGGGTCAGGAGTAGGAACAGGGACTCTTACACAGCCTAGTTGGGAGTGAGGAGCAGGAGGATGTCAGAGCTAACCGAACGCCGCCCGGACAGACAGATTTCGACCCTCTTACTCCTACATAGTCTACAGAGCCCCGGCTGGTAGCGGTGTGGACACCCACCTGCGGGCAAGCCGCAGCTCGGCATCGAGTGGGGCTGCGCGTCGCACACCGTCTTAGCACTGGCCATCGTGGCCGGGTGGCTTGGCTGGACCCTGGAAGTGCAAGGCGGATATTAGCAGCACCGGAGCCCCGCCACGCCACCCCGCCCGTCCTTCCGCCCGCACACATCCCAGACTCGGGCCCGCAGAGCCTAACCCTGGTGCCGGGCGCTCCCATCCGCCGTCCTCTCCGCTCCCCTTCAAATGATGCTCCGCAGCAACTGCCCAGTCCTCGGTGGAGTCTGCCGCCGCGCTTTCAAAAGGAAACTTCCGGGAGCTGGGCGGGAAGGGGCGCGGCTCCGAGTCTGTAGGCGGCCCTGTTGTACGGAAGACTGTCTCCTGTGCCTCGGCCTTGGGAGCCGCCATGCTGTACGGAAGGTTCGAGCAGCGTCGTTCCAGCCTGCTGGTCAAGGCCGGGCCAGGGACTCACTGGGCTGGCTTGAATGGAGCTTTTGAGCCACGCTGTCACATTCCAGCCTGAAGGCAGAAACGTGAAGTCGCTTAGCATCAAGTCACAATCCTCTTTATTTGGTCTGTGATTGTTAAGGATCCTGCCAGGAATACAGGTGATCAGAATAGAAACTACCAGGTACCAGGTGAAGAGTAGGAAAGCCTACTTGAAGGACACCAGT
Source organism: Montemys delectorum (assembly GCA_019843815.1). Lineage (NCBI taxonomy): Eukaryota > Metazoa > Chordata > Mammalia > Rodentia > Muridae > Montemys > Montemys delectorum. The sequence goes on from JADRCD010203144.1 coordinate 35,892, forward strand.
GGGCTGAAATAGCTAATGTGCTTAAAAACCTGCATCTGTATTTAATTATAAATTAAAGTTGCTCATACAAAAATGAGGCAGATTTTCAGTCGTCACATTAAAAACACAAATACCAAAGGAATAGCAGCCTAGTGCTGGACACTTAAGAAGGTGGCTGGGGTGAGGGGAACAAATATCAGGACTGACTTTAGCTCTGCCCTCTTGGAGTTTATAATCTAGAAAAGACACTAAACAGATAACTGCAGATACACATTTACCGTCCATGGGAAGACAATGAAGGGAAAACAAAGATGGTACAGGAGAGAAAAGCTAAGAACCAGTATAAATCGGAAAGACAAGCCCTGGTGGCCCGCAGCGCTAATTCTTGCACTCAGGAAGCTGCGCCTGGGGAATTGCCCTGTCTTTGAGGTTAGCCTATGAATTTCAGGCCAGTTAGAGCTACAGAACAGCAAAAGCTTGTTTAAATACATAAGATTTAGGTGTGTTTGATTCAGAAAAGTTAAGGGGTCATTAATCTCAGGAACAATGAGAAGAGAAAAGTCGTAAGGTAGAAATGGATCTCTCTCTCTCTCTCTCTCTCTCTCTCTCTCTCTCTCTCTCTCATGGTGACAATTTCGGCATTTTGATGTCTTTTTAAAAACAGAGATATTATGAGAATCTGTTTTTGTTCTACTCCCAGGTGGATTGTGGCTGCTTCAGATTAGTCACAACAGCTGACTATGATTTGTATTGTGATCTATCAGAGTGTGATTGTGTTATGTTTGGAATTTTGGGAACTTTTCAGAGGGTATATAAACGCTAGGGCCCTAAGAAATGGTGTGGGTTGTTGGTTGGTTGCTGTTGGTTATGGTTGGTCACACTTTGTTAAGTAAATCTGTGCAAAGAAGAAAGAACAAGAAGAAATTAGATACTCTGGCAGAGATGATCAAACTTGTCCCTAGGAATTTGATGCCCCTAAGCAGCAGGAAGTGGTCTAAAGATAATGTCACCCCTTTCCCTCTCTCTCTCTCCCCTCCCTCTCCCTCTCCCTCTCCCTCTTCCTCTCCCTCTCTCCTTTCCTTTATCCTATCTTCTACCTTCTCTCTTCTCTCTCCTTTTTCTCTCTCCTTTCTAGACAGGCTCTCACTATATAGGCCTGACTGTCCTGAATTCACTACAAAGACCAGGCTAGCCTTGAACTCACAAAGATCTACCTGTGAACTACCTACCTATGATCCATCACAGAGATATATCTCTACCTTGGGTGTACTGGGATTAAAGACATGGACCAGACTTTTTTTTTCCTTGTTGGAGCTCTTAAAGTTATCCTCTTCTAATTCTTTTTGTAACCATTTGGAATTTCCAATGCCTGGCCCAGTACCCAAATAATGACACCAAGCCTTATTTATTTATGAATTGATGCCTAAGTGATGGGAGTTGGCCTGGTGCTGCTATGTATTTAAATGCTAAATACTGGACTCCAAGATGTGGTTACCCCAATGAGCAGATCCTTACATATACAAATTATTGGTTGAATGAAAATGGCTACAGCCAATTACTGGGGTGACTAGAAGTAGACAAGAATTTTAGTTATTGGGTTGGGGATTGCAGGTAGGGACAATGAGGAAGGAGGAAGAAGACAACTAGAACAGGAGATCTCCATTAGATTTGATGGATCAGGAGCATATGTCCATTAAAATAGACCCCAAGGATAGTGCAGCATTGAATTTGGGCTATACCACTTTAGCTCCTGGTGGCTGCGCACCTGCCCAGGAGCTATCTGGATTCTTGAATGGAACACACACACACACACAAGTGCCAGTTAATTTTTAAATGCCTTGGTTGCCTCAAAAGGCTGGACACTTCTAATTCTCCGCCTGCTACCCTAGGCCCAATCGGGGGAGTTACTGGTTGGCTTTATCTCCTGCAGCTCCTACGAACACCCATCTCCCACGGCTTCATCATGATTTCTTCTTCTCGCCCCTGTGCCCTAGCCCTCAAAACTCTAAGGGTCTTGCTCTGTCTCCCTTTGCCCAGCCCTCGGATGCTGGCATCTTTATTGATCTATCAAAAACCAAATGGGGACAAGGACCTTTAGCTTTTGGACATGCAGACTCCCAACTGAATCAAAGCATTAGAACCAATCTCTAATGGGATAGTCTGGGGGAGCAGGAACAATCCAGAAAGTCACAAATGCAGCAAGTATTTGGGGATCACAGGTGGGGAAGTAGACAATCTAGCATATAGGAAAATATATTAGGGGTAATCCCCCAGTAACCGCACAAAAACTCTTACAATAAATCACAGTCTGAGTTTCATTAATTTGGAAGCAAGACAGGGATAGAAATAATTTAATAATTTGTATTTGGAGCATCTCATGTGGGGCATAGAAGAATCTAACCAACCTGAGAGAAGTTACCTACTGGGTGGAGGCATTAACCCTCCCCACAAAACAAAACAGGTTCTAGCTCTAACTCTGCCATTTTAATACTAAGAGGCTAAGAAATGTAGCTGCTAAAAAAACAAGCAACAAGCAACAACAACAACAACAACAAAAATCTCCTAACAATCACATACAGCCAGTAGTCCAAAAGGCCTGGGAAGGCCTCTCTCAGAAAGAAATTTCTCAATGCACTTCCCTGGGCTACAGCAAAGAGCACAACCAGCAGCTGCTAGCTGGAGCCTCAGGCACTTCCCATGTACCACAGTGCTCAGCTGGGTCCCTCAGCCCCAGGTACTGCAGCACGTGGGAAACCAGAGTATGTCTGCAGGAAAAGCCAACAACTGTGCAGAGGCTTGGCGTGCAGAGAGGCCTGGCACAAAGGCTGAAAACCAACAGCCCAAACCTGCATGGCACATGGGCCTGGGACAGGTGATGGAAAACAAGTCAATCTAAAGATAGGACACAAATCAGAGGCTGTGTCTTCTCCAGTCAAAGGACAAAACTTCCCTTTCTCTGTCAACAGAGAAGCTGGGGCACAACTACCCCGCAGTGCAATGTGATAGCTAAATAAAATTTTTTTCTATGTTAACAATAAAAAAAGACACAATGTCACAAGACATCGGGATTATGTATAATTTTGCTATACTTACCAGCATAAAAATAATTAGTTTTACAATAACGATTACAATTTTTAATATCCTTTTTAAAAGAAATCAAAGAAAGATAGACTAAGGAGAAGACTAAAAGATAGCATGCTAGGTTAGAGGCCATAAAACAGGGATTAGATATCTGGAATCTACAATAACGCCAAAACAGAGAGTTTCAGGTAAAAGAAAGCCTCAGGTTTGTCAAAAATTAAAATGGTAATCCATAGAGACACTAGACAAAAAGGCTTCAACTATAGACCAACATGGTCAGACTAGATATTATATTAATATTGTCGAGGATTAATTACTAAGTAAAAGTCTGTATGCTGAATTAAAAATCCAGATTTTTGCTTATTGATGCTACCATGAAACAATGTCAAACAATATATATGTTTCATTTTGTAGAGTTGAAAAATTATATGTATACATATATGTACATATAATACATATATATGTATGTATGTATTAATGCATCATATTACTGGTGCGCATTCAGAATTCCAATGGGCTTCTGCCTTGAATTCTGAGAAAGATGATTCCAAAATTACACATTTACTAGAGATGATGGCTATGTTGGAGATGCCTTTGAAGATCAAAGCTAATGATGCCCAGATGCATGCATCCATTAGAATACAACAGTTTTATAGACATTATGGCATAAAGCCTTTTCCAGGTATAGCTTACAGTTCTGTAGATCAAGCCATTATGGAGAGATCTAACAAAAATTTAAGGCAGGTGCTCATAGAGCAAAAGGACGTAAAAAAATTTCCCAAAGATAGATTAAATAATATTCTGTTGGCTTTAAATACTTTAAAAATCAAGAAAACAAGTAACCTAGTTGTTAAAAAAAAAAACACTGAATTTTATAAAGGACTGATGAATTAGATAGGCCTATAGAAATCCTAATTACAGAATGGAAAATAGGAGGTATGTTGCATTTGGGAGATATTACATATGTTCACACAGAAAAAGAGAAACTATGGATTTCTTCCAAGTGTTTATAAGTCAAATATGACAGAGGAAGACCCTCTGAATATCTTGACTACAGACAGGAAAAGTGACATAAGAAAAACCAAGACAGATACTATATATGCTGATCCCTCTATATGGGAATAGCTCTGAAACTGGTTAAGACATGACTACTATATTGACTACGAAGTCTTCAGGACTTAGCTTGCCATTCTTTCAAATAGCATAGATGAACATATATATTACAGTTTGGTTACAGTCCAAATAATCTCTAAAGACAGATGTCTACTTGCTGAAACAAAGATCAAAAAGAGAAAAAAACTTCATTAACTGATCTGTGCACCTTGCGCACTCCAAGCATATGTTAATAGAGAACTTGTACATTATTTGTGAGAGCTATTTTCACAGAAAATTATTGCACTAACAAGATCCATCCTAAGGCATGCTGAGACACCTGATCCTATCTCAGACCGCCTCAATGCTGTTTCCTCAAAAGATCTGCTTCCAGGACAGCTTCCAGGAAAGCTGCAGACCCCAGATGACTTCAGTTTATCCAGCCTTACAGATTACAGTCAGGACTTCACTTAAGCCTGAATTTGATTAGCATACAGAGACTGGGTAACTACAGCTACAGCTCGAGACAGCTACCTTTCTTAAGACTATAATCAAAAATTTTTGGGAGTCTCCCAAAATGAAATACTATGCCCCAAACCATCAGGAAGCAATTTTAAGAGAACAACTTTCCATTCCCTTAAGACAAGATTGAAGTGGAAAGTTAAGGGCTCTTTGGAAAGTCAGTTGGATAGGGTTTTGCTGGGGCCAACAAGTAAAGGAACGTTTCATTAAAGTGGACACAGGTGAAAGACTAAGGCAGACTTGTGAAGGAATATTTCGTTGAAGCAGACACAGGAAAGAGGTTGTTCTGCTAAAGCAAGCATGTGAAAGGACACGTGATGACAGATTCTTTGCTAAGGGCATGCAAAGGTCCACCTTACATTGTGTATTGTAGCTGCCAGCAGCTACAGAGAACTTGGTTCCTGAAAGGAAAGCTGGGGCTGTATGGGAAGGATGGCAAGAAAAGAATGAGACCAAGACAAAGTTTCTGATCAAGGCCCAATGTTTACTTTTGAGTCTGGACTTAAAAAGGGGGAGAACCCAACCCTCACTGTGTCAGAATCTTGTTGCTTTGTCAGGATCTCCTCAGGATACCAGGCTCAGCCACTCAGCAAGTAGTGGCTTCTAGTAGGAAGCTGCAGATGTGGCAGGACAATAGACTTTACCTAGGTCGGAAGACTCCATCTTAGGTGGGCTAGCCAGCTGTGGCAAAAACAAGGTTTGATTTAGCCCACTCAAGGCTGGGGGGAGGGCACAATTCCTCCCTTTTTATTTATTAAAAATTAGCTGGATTGAGGCATAAGATTTACTTATGCTCCATGGTCCTCCTTGGGAATTATGGTGGCTGGCAGCTGTGTCTGGCTTAGGACTGATTCTATTATGCTCCTTCTCACCTGTCCCAGAGAACATGTGCAACTTGTTTGTATTTATTTGCACAAGCACAGTCTTTTAGTGTTTATTATGAACAAATATGGCCTCTTGGAACATACCTCTGTCTTAGGTTGATAAGAGCCATTGATAAGTTGCCCGTCTTTGACTGCTGGCCCTCATAGCACACCTTTTCCCCATTCAGACCAAAGCCATGATATGCACTTAATGCATTTCTTCATAGCGATGAATAACTGCCATATCTGAGCTTTGCTGAAGGCGAGACTGTATGGAGGTTACTGACCTGCTTGATATACAAAGTCAAAAGTTAAAAGGAACAGGATTACAGTTGTCTGTGTGGATGTCTCAAGCACTCAATTCAGTTTCAAATTAGCAAAGATCAGACCCAAAGTCTGGCCTCTGGGTGTGGGTGAGGTTGCTTTGAGAATCAAGAGAAAAACTGTTACTTCTCAGGAAATAGTGGAGGCTATGCTCCAATTAACTACACTCGGCTGATAAAGATTTTTAGCTATCATCGTAATTAGAATCATATTTACTAGAAGACTCAGGGTCCGTGGCCACTTGATGAACCACTCTTTCAGGCAGTCATTGGGCTCCATCTTCTTTTTGTGAAAAAAAAAGAAAAAAAAGGAAAACACAAATAGAACCTCTCCCCCATATTAAAATGGGATCAGGACCATTCCACGTATTAGTTAGGAAGTCCCACTATTTAACCATGGCATATGAACTGGAAGTGACTAGATGCCAGTGGTGATCTGTTGCAGACTGACTGTTAGTATCAGTTTGCAAAAAATTTAAAACAAGACAAAAGCAAGATGTGACCTTGGGGGTGGTATAATTCCCCCTTTTTTGTTTTTACAAGCCAACTTTCTAGAGTGCAATGCACACATTCAACAATTGTTTGTCCCATTGGGTTACAAGGAATTCCAGTTTTATGTTTAATACCAAATTCCTTACAAAATGATATAAAATTGTTATCAGTATAGGCTGGCCCATTATCTGTCTTAATTACTTTAGGTAATCCCATGATATTAAAGGCTTGTAAACAATGATCGATTACATTTCTAGAGGCTTCTCTCATATGTAGAGAAGGAAAAAGGAATCCTGAACAAGTGTCAATACAAACATGTATATATTTCAATTTTCCAAATTCTGCATAATGAATTACATCTATTTGCCAAATATGATTGGGCATAAAGCCTCGTGGATTAACCCTTAAATGTGGAACTAGAGATAATATAAGGTAGTTAGGACATTGTTTTACAGTCATTCTTGCTTGCTCCTTAGTGATCTTATGTCTGAGCCTTAATGCATGGCAAGAAAAATGAAATTTATCATGATCATGTTTAGCCAATGCAACAGGATCTGAAGCTAAGGCTTCTCCTATTAGAGCTCTGTCAAAGCAATCATTGCCTGTGGCTAAAGGTCCAGGAAGACCAGAATGAGCTCGTATATGGTCAATATAAAACGGATTTTTTTGAGCAAGAATGATGTTTTGCAATTGTGAAAACAGAGATCCTGCTGGCATATTAAAATTAAACGTACCACAAGTTTCCAATTGAGGAACAGACTGGGTCACATATAGACTATCAGTAAAAAAGATTAAAAGTATCATCCCCAGACTGAAAAACATTTAATGCCGCTGTCATTTCTGCTAACTGAGCTGAGAGCTCAGGAGTCTCTATGACTACCTGTTGATTATTCATAAGATATCCAACTTGTCCTTCAGAGGAGCCATCAGTAAAAATCAAAAGAGCATTATACACAGGCTGTAAAGATGTCATATTAGGAAATATTACCTTATGTACATTTAAAAATTTTATCAACCTATCTTGAGGAAAATGATTATCTATAGTTCCTTTAAATCCTATTTGAGCAAGCAACCAATCTGTACTATGCTGCTTCAGCCAGGTATCTTGATCTACATTAAAAGACTGAATAATGATGTCTGGTTCTTTGCCAAAATAAGTCAGCACCTGCTTCCTTCCAAGTATAATCATCTGGGCTACTGCCTCATAATATGACGTGATATTACATTTAGGAGATATCCTTGAATGAGCTCTTTGCCACAACAATCCTGTAGGTGTATGAGTCATATTAAAAATGTTGTAAAGGCAAAGAATAATCTATATAAGTAACAAATTATTTTTCAATAGCTCTTTCTACCTGTTGTAAGGCCAGAAATCTTTCTGAGGTTAAAGATCTAAGGGAGGTAGGATCAGGATTTAAGAATATCAACTAAGAGTTTCAATTCCCCTGTAGTAAGATTTAAATAGGGGCAAAGCCAATTGATATCACCTAACAGTTTTTGAAAATCATTTAAAGTTTTTAAACTCTCCCTGCGAATAACTATCTTCTGGGGGAAAATAGCTTGATCTGTAAGTCTAAAGCCCAAATAATTATAAGGATCCTGAGTTTGTACCTTTTCTGGAGCTAGTTGCAGTCCTTTATCAGCTAAGGCCTGTTGTAAATCTCTATAACATAAAAGCAAATCCTGAGGATCTTTTCCTGCTATTAAGACATCATCTGTGTAATGAATGATGCATATCATTGGCCATTGCTGTCTTATAGGCTGACTGGCTTGTGCCACAAAATTTTGACATAAGGTAGGACTATTAGCCATGCCCTGAGGAAGAACTTCCCATTGATATCTTTTCATAGGTTCCTTAAAATTAATAAAAGGAACACTGAAAGAAATTTTTCACAATCTTCAGGGTGCAAAGGTAACCTGAGGTAAAGAAACAATAGTAAAGAGACAATCTTTCAAATCTACCACTATTTTATAATATCTTTTAGGAATAGCTACTGGAGATGGGAGCCCAGGTTGTAAAGCTCCCATAGGTACCATGGTTTCATTAACCTTTCTTAAATCTTGTAACAATCTCCATTTGCCAGATTTTTTTCTTGATAACAAATATTGGAGTATTCCAAGGAGACTGAGATTCTCTTAGATGCCCTGCCTCTAATTGCTCCTGTGGTAGCAAAGCGGCTTCTACCTTTTCTTTAGACAAAGACGATTGATCATCCCACACTGGAATATTATTAAGCCATTGAATAATTATAGTATGGGATGTAAACAAGATAGTGGCCATAACAGAAAATTCCCCAAGCCTCTAGTGTTAGAGTGAGGCTTAGGACCTTCAAATGTCTTAATGCCTTGTCCTTCCTTTCCTAGCCCTTGACCAGGCAAAAATCCTTGTCCTAGCATCTGCTTAGTTACTGCCTCATTAGGACTACACATTATATGACAAGATGTGACAAGATATCTCTTCCCCAGAGGTTAATAGGCAAATTTGACATAACATAAGGCTGAATTGCCCTCCTCATCTCTCCAGGTTAGAAGTTTAGAGCTTTGTTTTGGATTATTGGCATAACTAATCCCTTGGAGGTAAGTAAACATATCAGACAAAGGCCACGTTGAAGGCCAATCATGTCCTCTAATAATTGTTACATCAGCCCCAGTATCTATTAATCTTTCAAAGCTTTTTCCTTCAATCATTAATTTAAGGTTAGTAATATCTTACTAGTAATAGATTGAACCCAGTACACATCAGAGGAACCAAAGCCACTCTGTCCTCTCTCATTCTTAACAAATCTGGAAGGCAGCAGATGCAAGGGAACTAACATAAGTTGAGCAATTCTTTGGTTAGCATAATTAGTTATATTAGTTATATTAATTAGTTAATTACTATTAGTTATAATAATACCATGAGTGGAAGCAGCCATAATTTTAATTTCCCCTCATAAACATTATCTATAACACCTGGATAAATCTGCAATCCCTTTACAATAGAACTGCTTTGTTCTAGAAGAAATCCCCAAGTTTCTGCAAATAAAGGTCCAAAAACTCCTGTAAGCAGAGTTTGAACTCCTATTTCTGGGGTTAATACCACGTGGGTGGTGGAACAGAGGTCCAATCCTGCACTTCCTGGAGTTGCCCTGATATGTTCCAAAACAGATTTCCCTGGCTGGGCAGCAGCTTCATGGCCCTATAAGCTGCTTGCTGTTGGTGTCTTGGGGCCTGAGGCTGGCCCCTCTGCTTATTTCCCGACATGGGATGGCCATGAATATCTGTGTTAGATTTACATTCCCTGGCCCAGTGGTTACCCTTCCTGCATTGAGGATAAACTCCTGGGGCATAGCCTGATTGCCCGCTTGTGGCACCTCTCTCCTAGGACAATCATTTTTAAAATGACCCAAACATCCACATTTAAAACCTACTTTATTCCCTTGCTTCTGCTTGCACAGTGGTTCCTTGTAAAGCAGTAGCCATTGCCAAGGACTGAGTATAAGAAGGCCCAATCTCAACGGGCAGTGGTGGTGCACGCCTTTAATCCCAGCACTTGGGAGGCAGAGGCAGGTGGATTTCTGAGTTCGAGGCCAGCCTGGTCTACAGAGTGAGTTCCAGGACAGCCAGGGATACACAGAGAAACCCTGTCTCGAAAATACAAAAAACAAAACAAAATAAAAAACCAAAAAACTTATCTCCAACTAACTTACAAATAAATGAGACTCAGTTAATGGTTATTTTATTTGACAGTTACTGGGGATAATCCCTAATCTACTCTTCTGTCAGACTGGCTATCTCCCCAGCAGTGTACCCCAGATGGCCACGTGTTGATGGTTCATCTCCCCTTGGGGTGGCTTCCTCCTCTCCTCTCATTCTTCCTTTTTCTTCTCCTGTCTCTCCTCTTTCTTCTCCATCCCCAACCAGGTAACTCTTAACCCACCTACCTCTAATCTTTCCAGAAATTGGCTATAGACAATTTTATTTAACCAGTAGTTTTAATTCAAGGAACAAGGTTTGCACAACAAATGCTAATAAACATGAGAATTTTCTCATAGGCCTAGACCTTCTAGTACACAATTAAGCATTACAATACATTGAAACAGACCAAACCTCAACAGAACCAATGCCAAAGCCTCTTTCCACTGTCTTGGGGTCGTATTTATAGTCTTTCTATATCATTCATCCTCTCATGTGTCTGCTTCAGCAAGACGTTCTTTCCCCTGTGTCTGCTTTAGCAAAACATCATTTGACATAACTGAGGCTCCAAAAAACCCAGAAACTTCAGCTTCCAGAATAACATCACATGGCACAACTGAGTTGTTAAGAAACCAGAAATTTCCACTTCAGAAAATGAGATTTAAAGATGTCTTAACAATTTAAGCTTCTTTTTGGACAATGAGACAGGTCTGCTCCTGGAAGTATGCCCATTTCTATTTCAAAGATGATGATGAGCATCAGAAAACCTCCTTACTGAGTTTGCTTCTAATGCAGCAAGCTGCCCCTCGACAGAAGCTGCCCCTGCTTTACTGGCAGGTTGTAGCTGAAAGCCAAGGGGTCTTCCCCTGTCATAGCTGATCCACGTCACTCTGGAAGGGGTCCAAAGCCTTTCCTCCTTTCCTGTCAACACAAAGACAGAGCCTTTCTCCCAAAATAGCATGTCCTTGGTCCAGTAACCAACAATCATTAAGGGTATAACTTGATCTCTCTCCCAGAAGAATTTTAATATCATAAATACCACCAAACTTATAATCATCTTCATTTTGATAATTAAAACAACTCAAAGCAATTAAATCAATCTAAAAAAATATTATTTATTGCCGTAGGCCAGCCGATCTGGGCCTCCCTCAACCCGAGGGAGAAACGGGGTCCTAGTCAGGTTGACGAGGCGTAGGCGAAGAAACGATGGCAGAGACAACACATGGAAGTACAGGGTCTGAATGTATTTCTTAAAAATGGCATCAGACTTTTACAGTCATTGCAAAAGAGAAATGATAAATCTAGCAGCTCAGCAGTTAAGGTACATCTGAGGCCACCTGAAACACACTGGGTCTAAAGCAGCCACCTCTTCTGGATAGGTGCTGCAACCCCCAGGCCCAAGCGCTCTGGGCCCCGGGAGACTGTGGACTGCATGAATCTAAGCTCTAGTTCATCTAAGTTCCAGTTCTAGTCTGTGCAAGTCCCAGCGCGTGTCCAAGTGTGAGTCCAAGTCCAAGAGCGAGTCCGAGTCCAAGAGAGAGCACAAAGTGAAAAGCAGGCTTATATGGTATACAGGAAACAGGGCAAATGAAAGAGTCACATAGGCAGGCGGGGGGTACAGCAAGGGCGCAAGACTGAGGTCACGTAGGCAAGTGACCGCCACATCAAGATCTAGAATCAGGTAGCCAGGTGTGAAACAGGTGGAAGAGCAATGGTGCCCTCCCTGCTGGGTATAATTTGATATTCCTATGCTAATTCCCTGGTTCTACTAGAGGCAAAGACTAGGAGAATCCAATCTAGCATTTCCTGCTAATTCTCTGGGTCTCGATGGAGGGAAACCCTTGGATTACTCTCTAGTATGTAAAACAGTTTTGACTATTATGGGGCTGCCCTAAGGAATGTGCTTGACCTCTGTTGCTAACTCTAACAACATTCTATCTGGTAAGGCAGATTCCTTGAGAGAAATTCCAAGCTAAGGACAGCTTGGAATAGAATTAGGATAGGTTGGAAACGTTGTACTAGCCAGGAAACGATGTCCAATCTTAGCCATTTACGAATCATTTCTTGGGGTACCTTTATGCCTAAATAAGAGGGCATGTTGACGATTGGAAAGACTAATCTGGAACACGTCTGAGTTAGGAGATACCAGCGACTGTCTGAATATCCAGGAGGCACAGAACTCCTTTTGGATCCTTAACGCCTCTTACCCTTAATCAGGCTTTTACTCCCGATATTATGGATGTAAGTGGTGTAGACTAGTGGGCGTAGCAATTTATTGAGGTAGTGCTCCTCCACTATCTCCAGTTTTTTTTGTTTTTTATTTTTGTTGTATTTTTACATAATTAATTTTTAATAATGAGATCAAGGCCTAAGTTTCTATTGTCTGAGACAGATTTAAGCTCCGTACCCCCTGCAGGGACCTTCAGCATTTGGACATGCATATTTCTGATTTTGGGGGCAGAATTAAGGCAAAGCATTAGAACCAATTCCTAGCAGAGAGAATGAGTAGAAGACAAAATAACTAAAATATAAGCCATCTTTGGATCTAAATGGTCCATGTATGACTCTTGCAATTTTTTTCTACTAGAGCTAATTCTCTGTCAGCCTCAGCTAACAATTTTGAACTTGAACTCTTTAAGTCTTTATAAGGTTTGAGATAAATTGCTTAGCTCTTGAGTAATTGATCTAATTGTAAGCCATAGCCAATTATTATCTCTCAACAAGCTTTGAAAAACACTAAGAGTTGTAATTGGTCTCTCCTGATTTGTATTTTCTGTGGTCGAATCTTTTGTTGAACCATCTTATATTCTAGATAATTAATAGAATCTTTATAGTTTTTCAGGCACAGTCTGTAATCCCCAGCAAGGGAAAATTCTTTTTACTTCATCAAACAACTTTCTTAAGGTATTTGCATCTTAATCAGCCACCAAAATATGATCCATATGATGGTAAATTATGGATTGAGGAAACTGCTTATGAATTATATCTAATGGTTGTTCTGAAAAATATTGACATAAGGTAGAACTGTTTAACATTCCTTGTGACAAGACCCTCCCATGGTACCTTTTAACAGGTTTGCAGTTATTATAAATAAACATCAAGCAAGCAAACCTTTCCCTGTCACGTTCATGCAAAGGGATTGTGAAAAAGCAATCTTTTAAATCAATCACTATAATTGGCCATGCCATTAGGTAACAAGGAAGACATTTAGCTTCTAGGCTGTAAAGAGCCCATTGGCTGAATGACTTTATTGATTGTTCTCAGATCTGTTAACATGCTTTATTTCACATATTTCTTTTTTTTTTAAAGATTCATTTATTTTATGTATATGAGTACATTATAGCTGTATAGATGGCTGTGAGCCATCATGTGGTTGTTGGGAATTGAACTCAGGACCTCTGCTTGCTCCAGCCCAAAGATTTATTTATAATTATATGTACGTACACTGTAGTTGTCTTCAGACACACCAGAAGAGCGTGTCAGATCCCATTACAGATGGTTGTGAGCCACCATATGGTTGCTGGGAATTGAACTCAGGACCTCTAGAAGAGCTGTCAGTGCTCTTAATCACTGAGCCATCTCTCTAGCCTTTACAGCCTGTTTCTAAAGTTGGAGAAATGCCAATCTGTGCCTCCCACTTTTGCAATAGATTTCTTCTCTATAGATTTGTGGCTATATTAACCACATATGGCCTTAATTTTTCTAATTGACCTTCTGGTCCTTTACATTTAATCCATTTTAGGTTTTGTTTTACCTGAGGCCATGTCCCGATTCCTGGGAGCTGTACTGATATCCTTTGAAGTGCCCAAGTTTGATCCCAGGAATCTTGTGAAATTATTGTTACATCTGCTCCTTTATTCACTAAGCCTTCAATCTCAATTCCATGTAACTGTAATTTTAACTTTGGTCTCTTATCATTTATAGTAGCTTGCCAAATTATCTGGTTTTTTTTTTTTTTTTTTTTTTTGGTATCTTTAGAATCTCTTCTTTTATCTATAGGAGCTGCTGTATCTCTATTAAATTGTTATTTACATTTGAGCAGCTCTGTTTGTCCTATCAGGCTTTGATTTTTCTAGCTGCTATTCAGAACAGTCTTTCCTTGGTGAACAGGAAACAGATGAATGGCTCATGTTGTTTTTTTTGTTGGGCCTTGAACAAGGCACCTTAGTCTATTTTCCAATGTTAAGGAATTGCCTCAAATATATTTGGATGACCTACATTCATGAGCCATTACTGTTCCTTCTACATTTTCTACATTTTACAGGAAGCTTTCTTCCTGAATTATTATTATAGAATTCATCCTTATGCTCTGTTTGTCTCCAGTCCTTTAGGGAATGACCTGATGCTTTACAGCGGCAACAATGGGCATTTTGTGTTTTTATATCTTCTGTAATTATTTGTTCAACTGCAACTGAATGGTGAGCATTAAATTCTATATCCACAGTAGTTTTAATCTGTTCATAAAGGCTGCTCTAGTCTTTAAAGGTCTAATGGGCTTTTTGCATTCAGCATTAGCATTTTCAAGAGCTAGAGATTCAATTAAACTTTCTCTAGCAGTTGGATCTGATATGGCTTTATTTAGAGCTGAAGTCAATCTTTGTAAAAAGTCAGTGAAAGATTCATTTGAACCCTGGGTTTTCTTTGTAAATGATTCAGTCCATCCCTGTTGTTCAACCTTGTCTCAAGCATTTAAAGCTATTATATGACATTGTTCTAGGATGGCATCACCAAGCGCAATCTGTATTCTCAATTCAGAATTCAGACTTTTTTTTTTGTTTTTTGTTTTTGTTTTTCGAGACAGGGTTTCTCTGTGTAGCCCTGGCCGGAACATACCAGGCTGGCCTCGAACTCAGAAATCCGCCTGCCTCTGCCTCCCAAGTGCTGGGATTAAAGGCGTGTGCCACCACTGCCCCAGAATTCAGACTTTCACCTAGTAATTGATCCTTGACAATATCAATGCCCCTTGTCCTATTTCATTGCTCCATAACTGAAGTCTTGTCTTTCCACCATTTTAACCATTGTAGTTGAGGGCCAGACTCTAAAATGGCTGTCATCAAATCTCTCCACTCTTTTGGAATTGTATGATTTTGAGTGGCCCAGTTATTAAATATCTATTTTACATATGACAAATGGAAGCTGTAGGTCATTATTGCTTCCCTAAATCCCTTTAAGTCCTGGGCCTCTCTATAGGCTGCCACTTGAATTCCTGATAACATTGTGGTCTTTTCTCTTCTCCCTCTAATTACCTTAGTGTGGCTGATTTTAGATTTTTTTTAAACAGATATAGACTGTCTTTTTGCAGTCTTGTCACAATGTGGTGCTGGAGGCTTTGGATTGGATTCATCTGAAATTTCTTCACGATTCAAAGGATTGTCTAAATTTTGTTCTATTGTTTTTAATGTAACAAAGATTTTTTTCAGTGCTTTCCTTATCTAACTAAATCTGCTTTCTTCTGATCTCTCTTTAAAAGAATATATAAACTTGCAATCATTATTGAAAAAAACCAATTATTTGTGTCATTGGGTTTTTCTCCATTTTTAACACAGAAAGCATTTTCTTTTTAGTTTTACTTTACTCTCTTTTTTTAAGGTCTTCCCATGTATCCTAGCAAGTCCGGTGTCTTTTTATTTTATTTTTTCAGCTGTCTCCACGTGTTTGTAGCTGGCAACCGTCATGTCTCTCTGCAGTTCAGCCAGCACTTGGTATCGTCTGCTGGCTCTGCTTTCCTGGGCTTGGTCACCCTCTCCAACGGACTCTGGGCAGTTTCAGGCTTTCACCCACCGGTCCATGCACCCTACCACACTAGACTGGGTCTGACTCTGGGAAGGTGGCTCAGGGCTGCGTCCTGCCTGCTGAAGTCTGTTCTGGCTCCAGGCCTCAGCTCACAGAGTAATATGACACCTATGCCTCATTGCTCTCTGGGAGCTCTTAAGCAGCTACTCATCTTGGCCAGGTAGTGCAGGCTGACCCAGCTCTGGACAGCTGCAGGCTTTTCCAGCAGGTATAGGGTGTAAGCCGGTTTCCTGTGGGCCACAGCTCTTGAGAGCTGATGGACCCAGCTAAGCATTGCTCAGTCCCTCTGATTCGCCTGGGAAGTGTGCTAAGCCTCTGGTTTGCTCTCTCTTAAAAGGACCACCTTTTCCCTGGCTAGGAAACTGCTCTGGGAAACGTTTGTTCCCCACCTTTCCACTCCAGACTTTTTCTTAGGCTCTAAGCTTGGATTTTGGGGGTCCCTTAGGTTGGATACCATTTGTAACCATCTGGGCTTTGCTATGCCCACCCCAGCTCAGGAACAATGGCGCGGAGGCTTATTTATTTATAAATTAATGCCTAAGCCTTAAGCTGGGCTTGCTCTCCAAGTAGTTCTTAACTTATTTTAACCCATTTATACTAATCTGTTTTCTACCTCATAGCTGGTTACCTCTCCCCAGTTTCGTATGTCTGACTTCCTCTGAGTCAGGTGTGGAGAATCCCAGAGTTCCTATCTCTCCTGGAACTCCCTGCCTTTGATATAGGCCATCAGCTTTTTTGGTTTTTTGTTTGTTTGTTTTGGTTTTGTTTTTAATTTTTTTCTTTTTCTTTTAATAGATATTTTCTTTATTTACAATATCTCCTTTCCCAGGTTCCCTTCAAAAAAAAAAAAAAAAAAAAAAGAAAGAAAGAAAGAAAGAAAGAAAAAGAAAAGAAAAGAAAACCTAAAAACAATCCCTTGTTCCCTCCCCCCTCCCCCTGCTCACCACCTCACCCTCTCCTGCTTCCTGGCCCTGGCATTTCCCTACACTGGAGCATAGAATCTTCACAGGGCCAAGGGCCTCTCCTCCCATTGATGACCTACTAGGCCATCCTCTGCTATACATATGCTGCTGGAGCCATGAGTCCCACCACATGTACTCTTTGGTTGGTGGTTTAGTCCCTGGGAGCTCTGAGGGTACTAGTTAGTTTATATTGTTGTTCGTTCTAAAGGGCTGCAAACTCCTCAGCTCCTTGGGTCCTTTCTCTAGCTCCTAGCCATCAGCTTTTTATTTTATCCAATCATAGGGTGTCTTCATACAGTGCATAAAAACACTATCCCTATATCTTTTGTTTTGTGTATGAGTGTTTTGCCTGTGTCAGAGGCCAGATGAGAGCATTGGATCCCTAAGAACTGGGGTTACAGAGACAGTTGTCAGCCACCAGGTAGATCTGGGAATTGAATCCTGGTCCTGTACAAGAGCAGCAAGTGCTCTTACCTGCCAGGCCAGGTCACCAGCCCGTTGTTAGTATTCTTTAAACAAGATAAAGGCAATAAAACTGGGGATATGACTCAGTAGAGTGCTTGCCAAGTAAGTATACAGGAATATACAAACTCCAGGCTTGATCCCCAGAACTGCACAAAGCTAGGTATGGTGCCCACACCTGTAATCCCAGCTCTCAGGAGATAAGGGAGGAGAGGAGTTCAAAGTACTGACCTCAGTCTCAAGTCAGTTTGAGGCTAGCTTGGACTATGTAAGACCCTATTTCAAATTTTTTTTTACAGAAATATATCAATGATGCATATGTTATTTATATTGTATTAGGTATTATAAGCAACCTTAAGACAATTTAAAGTTTATAGGAGGATATATGTCAATTATATGCAAATATTCCCCCATTTTACACAAGGGATTTGAGTATTCTCGGTTTTGGATCTTGTGGTGTTCTGTAACAGCCTACTGCAAGTACTTAGGGGTGACTGGACTCTTGGAAGTTATTGGTATACAAATGTATTAGAGTTATGATACTTGGTGAGATTGTCAAAGGAAGTACATAGAGAGCCTTGAAGCCAAAGGCAGGAACTCCGGCATTTAGAAGTTGTGATGATAAGAAGGTCACTGTCAAGAAACCTGATAAGGAGGTGCAAGAGAGGCAAGAAGGAAAAGAAAGCAGGGCCTCGTCCCAGGAGCCAAGGAGGAAGTGGTAAATATTTATGGAGAGGATGGTCAACGCTGGGAAACGATGGAAAGAAAAGGGCTTTCAAGGTCAAGGTCTTCAGGGTGAAGAGGTCCAAGACAGACTCTGCAAGACCCTGTCAAAGAGGGCAGAGATTTGAGCAGTGTTGCTGGACCTGCCCAGTATGTGTGAGCCCCTAAACTCAATCCTAGTACTGAGATAAAATTAGTAAGATAAAAGGAGTAAGCTAAGCCAGGCGGCAATGGTGAACATCTGTAATCCCAGCACTCAAGAGGGAGAGGCAGGCAGATCTCTATGACTTTCAGGCCAGCCTAGTCTATCTACAGATCCAGAACTGTTACTCAGAGAAACCCTGTCATGAAAGGAAAAAGAAAAAGAAAAAAGAAAAAAGAAAAAGAAAAAAAAAAAAAGCACCCAACCCAACCAACTAACAATAAAAGATCGAGCTAGATGAGACCTAAAAAGTATCCATTTAACTTAGTAGACACAAGTCATGGTGAGCCGAGCAAGAGACACTGTGGTTGGTAGAGATGCTGGGGTGAAAGCCACAGTAGAGGCTGTCAGTGAAAGAGGAAGAAGTAAGAGTCAGGAAATGGAGAACAGAAACGGAGGGTGAGCTGAGACAGTGTTCTCAGAGACGAGACATAGATATCAGTGCGAGTGCGAGTGCGAGTGCGAGTGCATGGTGATAGGAGCACAGCAGTTTAGACAGGAGCAGAATGCTTTGAGGGGGACGTGGGATGGTCAAAGAGCAAAGGGAAGGAAGGTGGATCTAGAGTAACATCTGCACACTGTTTTCTTCACGTGTGCTCACAAAATAACAGCGCTGCTGGTATCTTTTTGTTTGTTTTTGAGGCAGGGCTTCATATAGCCTAGGCTGGCCTTAGCCATAGGATCCTCCTGCCTCTACCACCCATGTATTGGTATTACATACATGTGGCACTATGTCTAGCCCTAAACAAGTTTTTTTGTTTGTTTGTTTGTTTGTTTTTTCCAAGCCTAACTGTAACCAGCTTTATTAAAGATACTTTTCATAAACAATCATGGTATTTCAGGCAGGACATTGGCAGACAATCAACAATATACAAGAATTTCCAAATTCCCTTCTTGTATAGACTACCAAAATGAGAAAGCCACTATAAAACCCAATGAAGTCTCCATTCAATGCTTGGAAAAGGGGAAGTAGTTTAGAGTGAGGGTGGACATTTCACATTAAGGATGTTGTTTAACAACTTTTCACAAGCCGACCCTGACTTTCAGGAAATGAACATGGCAGAATTATCAATCTGAAGATCCACAATCTTATAAAAGGAACCAGCGCTCTTCTGAGAGCACTCGATGAAGTCACTGCAAAGTCCACATCACCCAGGACACTGGAAAACCAATTTTGGGGGCCAGGTTCCAACAGGCCTCTGGTTTTAAGGGAATTAAGTCTATGTTGATGGCACAGGGGGAAGAGAATATAAAAATGAATTCAGAGTTTTCCCAGACCACAAGACTTTTGTGCCTTGGTGGCCACCTATGTCAAGACCAGGATCTCTCTCCTGGGAGCCAACAGGAGCCTTTCAAAATTACCAGGGAAAGAGGTTTTCTGTCCTCAATCCAGCTTGGGAGATATTCTGTTAGTGACACATGATCCTTCCCCCTCTCCCCAACAATGAAGTGTTCTGTGTGCTAACAATATAGATTTAAAAAAAAAAGTAAAACAAAATTCTGCATTTTTATAAAACTTGATAAAAAAATAGTATTTCAAACTGTACCGTCACCAGAAGTTCACAGTTATCAAAAATGCACACACGTCACTTGGCATCTCCAGCACCTTCAGCTTTCTGTGCCTGGTCTGTTTTGGCATCTCCATTTTCTGCAGGATTATTCACATCCTTACCAGCGTTGGCTTTCCCCTTCTTTCCCTTGGGAACCTTCTCTCCCTTCTTTGCAGGGGCCTTCTTAGGCTTGGGCTTTGGAGGAGCAGGTTTAGCAGACAATCTTGCGGATCTTCTCTGTGGCTCGTCCTTCACCTTGGCTTTGTCTCCTTTAGCATCCCCTTCGGCCTTTCTTTTGGGCATGGCGGCGGCAGGGGACGTCGGCGCTGAACGCGGGTATACAGCAGCGCGCGGGCTTGGTCCGTCCCGGGGTCGTCCTCGCTGCTTCTTCACACTGCTCTTGTTTTTGTTTTTTAAGATTTATTTATTATTATAATTAAGTACACTGTAGTTGTCTTCAGACGCACCAGAAGAGGGCATCGGATCTCATTACGGGTGGTTATGGGCCACTATGTGGTTGCTGGGATTTGAACTCTGGACCTTCGAAAGAGCAGTCGGTGCTCTTACCCGCTGAGCCATCTCTCCAGCCCCGCCAAACAAGTTTTAAAAAATGATAAACTAGCAACTTGCGGTGATTCATACCTGTAGTTCTAACCTAGAGGACGACTTCATAGTCAAGGTCAAATCTTGACTGCATAATGAATTCTAGGCCTGTGTCTTAGGATTTCTACCACTGTGATGAAACACCAGGACCAAAACTGACTTGGGTGTGAAAAGGTTTATTTCAATTATACTTCCATATTACATCATCATTGATGGCAGTCAAGGTAGGAACTCAAGGTAGGGTAGGAACCAGGAGACAAAAGATGCGGAGGCCAGGGAGGAGCTGTTCCCACAATGCTCCCCCCCCCCACCCCCTCCCCTGCATCAATCCCTAAGAAAATGCTCTCCAGACTTGTCTGTAGTCTGATCTTATGGAGGCATTTCCTCAGCAGGGTGCCCTCCTCTCAGATGACTCTAGCTTGTGTGACTGTGATGTAAAAGCGCAGCCAGCACAGCCAGACTGGACTAAGGGATGAGTCCTTGTCTCAAAAAATAATTGTAAAGGCCAGTGAGCTGGCTCAGTGAGTAAAGACATTTGCCTGCAAGCCTGGTGACCTGATTCATAGTATGGAGAATTACTGCCATGGCTCCTTCCCCAGCACACATGTGTTCCCAACCAACCATAAATAAACAAATTAAGAGTTATTTTCAAAAGCACCCTCTTGCTTGTTGTTAGTTGATGACTAGTTTCTCTTGTTTGTGGGTTAGTTGGTTGAAGACAAGGTCTCTCACTACTCTGCAGCCCTGGCTGGTCTGGAACTTACTACGTAGACTGGGCTGGCTCCTGCCTCTGCCTCCCAAGACCTAAGGGTGTCTGCGATCATTCCTGACCCTTGTCTTCGGGTTTTTGTTATTGTTTGTTTGGTTTGGACTTTGCCGGTGATTTTAGATAACTATAAGGGTCATAGTTTCAGTGTGGTATGTATTTTGTAAGATTTTATGCATTCATATATTTTTCTTGGTGTTCTGTTTGTATAATTTCTTTTATTATGTCCTGGGGATTGAAATCCAGAATTTTGAGTATGCTAGGCAAGTGTTCTACCTTTAAACTATGTCCTCAGACCCTATTGTTATGTCTACACACACACACACACACACACACACACACACACACACACACACACTGCAATTTCTAAACTGTTGATTTCATTCACTGATTTTCTTCTCTCGAACATTTTAGTTTTCACGACCACTAGTTCAAGGTGGATATTTTTATACATTCCTGTAGTGGTGAATTAGTTAGACTGCTTTGGCTCCCAGCAGGTTACACACAAACACCCACCCAAGAGCTCTCTGGATTTGAGAATGAAAGACACACATGTGCCAGCTAATTTTGATATGCCCCAACTAGCTTAATGGCACACATTCTCCGCTCCAACTTTCCATCTCTGCTGCCCCAGACCCAATGCGGGTGTGGCTGCTAGGGCCATTTCCCCTGAATTCTTACATGGCTGGTTGCTTTCTTTCCTGCAGCTCTTGTATCTGATCCTTCTCCCTCCTATGGTGATTCTGACTTTCCTCCCTCTCCCAGCCCCTCGCCTGCTCAATCTAAAAGTCCCATCTCCATTTGGCCAACCATTGGCTATATGGCAATTCTTTATTATCAGTTGAAGCCATCTGGGGGCAGGGACCCTCAAATCTGGAAGGGCATTTTTTTTGGAGCCGAAATAAGACAAAGCATTAGAACCAATCCCCAACACATTCCAAATCTCTACTTACAACATATGGAAGGGAGCTGTAATAACCATTTGTCTTTGTCTAATTATCACTTACGTGTCAATTTGGGCTTCATTTCAATTGATTTTTTTCCCTCTCATAATGGGTCATTTTTGTCTTGCTGGTAATTATTTTGCTAGAGACTCCTGACATGTGAATGTTGTGTTTTGTTGGGCTGGTTATTTTTGCATTTATATAAATATTCTTGTACTTTTCTGGGATGTATTTAGTTGCTTAATGAGAATTTACTCTTTCCGAGTGTGTTTTAAGATTTGACAGGATAGGAGCAGAGGGTGCATCTCAGTGATAGATTATTTATTAAAATGTGTGAAGTTTAGGACTGGAGACACAGCTCAGCTGATGATAAAACATTTGGTCTTCTAGAGGACCCAAGCTCCTGCCTCCCATAAGGGGAGGCTTACCACTGCCTGTAACTCCAGCTCTAAGAGACTGACACGCTCTTCTGGACCAGGTGCACTCATAGATATGCACATAGCTGCATACTGTTGCAAGATTTTTTTTTTCTGTCCGATCACATTAGGGCAGTGGCAGACCTGAAATTGGACTGGAAAAGGGAGGCAGAGGTAGGAGTTTAGGGGACAGGGAGAGAAGTCGCAGGAGAGGGGAGGGAGAAGAATGAGAATGGAGGCTGATGTAGTGTTATCTAAAGGTTAGAATAATTGGCTTAAAGTTTTATCATTATCAATTGGCTCTGAAATTATCGTACTGGCATCTTGTAAAATGTGATATTATTAATACATAAATCTAATTGGTTAACTATATATAAGCTTAAGAGTTTTAATTATACCGGGTAATTAGGTGTTTAGATGGCTAACCAGGGGTGAGGGGGCAATGCATGGAATCAAGAGGAACATGACCTCCCTGCCCCCCATCTTAGAGATGGCCCGGCAGGAGCCCTGTGGCCTTTCAGAGCCTGACAGTTGGTGGGCCAAGAGACCACACAAATGAGATCATCTGGCACAGGGGCTAGCCCCAGAGAGTTGGCGGCAGCAGGAGCGAGGGAGCATGGCCTGGCCCTGCTGAGAGTTGGTGGATTCGTTAATTAATATTTCCTGAAACACATACAAATACAGATACACACAGACAGACACAGACACAGACACACACACATACACACACACACACACACACACACACACACAGACACACACACAAAAAAAACTTAAGGGATAATAACAAAACAAAACAAAAAAAATAATGTGTGGAATCTTGTATTCAGCTCCAAACACAAAACAGGAAGAAAGGGCCAGGTCAGGTCGAGAGGCCTTCAATCCCAACTCTGGGAAGGCCAGAGTTATGGTCTTATGAGTTTGAGGTCAGCCTGTTCTGCATAGCAAGTTTCAGGCCAGCCAAGGCTATATAATGAGACAATCATGAGAGATAGGGATAGATAGGTAGATAGATAGATAGGTAGACAGACAGACAGACAGACAGACAGACAGACAGACAGACAGACAGACAGACAGGCAGATGTTATGGGGTTAAGTAGAACTGAGCAGTGTTTAAGCTGGATCTAAGGGCCCTTCTCCACAGCTGAAGGAGTGTTCCATCTGGCTGGTGGAAACAGGCACCCATCGGGTCTTACGTGAGTCCTAGCATCTTCATTACAGTTGGTGAATCTTTCCTTGGATTCAAGCAGTTTCTTTGCTCTTAGATAAGGGTCTGTGGCTGGCTGACTGGGGGGAACACTCTGAAAGATGGGGGATGACATTTTTCCAGAGGCCCCAAAATTCTCTCTTTGAGTGTTTTCCAGTACTATGTCCTGAGCACTAACTGTTCCCCAGACTCTGAACTGACCCCTCAAGGCTCTGCAGTCCTTGCCCAGGCTCTCCCAACCTATGCTACACACTGCAAACTCTCTGCAGTAAGCTGTGGCACTCCTGGGCCTGGCCTTATTAGTTTCTTGTCTGTAAGTGGTCACTGGTCTTTGCTATCTGATATCCAAGGTCATGAAATCCACAATTTCCTGGCTTTTGCTGTTTGGTTGGTTGTTTCAGAGGGTAGTAAATTTGGTTCCTGATCTCCTCCAATTTTGCTGGAAATGAAATTTTTTGTCAAATTTTATTTGTTTGTGTTTATTGTTGAGACAGAGTTTCATTATGTAATCCTGGCTGGTCTAAACTGCTCTTTACAGTAGGCTGGCCTTGAATGCATGGAGAATCTCCTGCCAATCTACCTTCCTCAGTCTCCCTAGTTGTGAGATTTAAGGGTACAAAACACCACACCTGGCTCCATTTTATTTTAATTTTTAAATTTATTTATGTGTACGAGTGTTTGCTGGCATGTATGTATGTGCACCACATGTATCCCCGGTACCCAGAGGTCAGAAGAAGGCATTAGGTCCCCTGTAACTGTAGTTGCAGATGACTGTGAGATGTCATGCTGGAAACGTAGGTCCTCTGGAAGAACAGCAAGTGCTCTTAAGCACTGAGCATCTCTCTAAGCCTGTTGATTTGTTTCCTTAAAGCACTGAGGATCAAACTCAGGGCCTTGCATGTGCTAGATGTATCAGAATTTTAAATATGTTCTTGCTTAAACCATGGAGCAGATTGAGATTATTCTATCTTGGGCGTAAATGATCACCATATGTCTTCTTTACAAGCTGAAGAGAGAACCCGAGGCCTTGCATACACAGATGCGCTACCACTAACTTACATCTCTTGTTGTTTTGAGACAAGTCTTGCTAGGCAGCTTCTCCTGGTACTGAACTTATCCTCCTGTCATGGATCACAGGCATGAACCACCATGCCTGACCCAATTTTCCTCTTCTCATCTATTAGCCAAATCAAACTAAGTTTCTATAGGAAAGATTTTATTTTCCTATTCAGATAAATGTGGCTAATACATACCCTCTATTAACCTTACTTATTTTTTATTATTTTAGTTATGTGAATGTGTGTGTGACCAGGTGGGTATTTGATATACAAATGCAGGTACCCACAGAGGCCAGAAGCACTGATTCCCCTCAGACTGGAGTTACAGGTTATTGTCAGCGTTCAATTTCCCAGACTTCAGGTCCTCTGGAAGAGTAGTGTGACACTCTTAACTGACAGAACCATCTCTCCAGCCTTTCAACCTTGTTTTTAAAATTGAATTTTTTGAAAGTATGCTGGGGATCTGAACCCAGGGTTACACACATGCTAGACAAGCACTTTTCTGCTGGAAGCCATCATTAAGTTGAATGCTTTTGACACAGGTCTCACTATATATTCCAAACTAGTCCAGCACTGACGCAATCCTCCTGCCTCTGTTTCCTAGTGTTGGGACTACAGGTGCTATTTACCGTCCCCAGCAAAACTGAATTTTTTTCCACAAGTGGGCGCATTATGGATGTGCAGACACACTTGCTTCATGGTGTTCATGTGAAGGTCAGAGGACATTTTTGTGAGTCTGCTCTCTTTCTACCTGTTCGGAGCTTCTAGGGGTGGAACTCTGGTTGTCAGTCTTTTGCTAAGCTAAAGTAAGTTTTTTGTTGTTGTTGTTTTCTTAAATTAAAAAAAGAAATCTCTCTAACATCACTTACACATGTTCATATGTAGGTATGTTCACATGAGTATAGTTGCCAGTAGCAGTTTGAAGAAAATGGACCCTACAGGCCCTCAGGAAATAGCAGTGTTGGAGGCGTAGCTTTGTTGGAGTGGATGTGGCCTTGTTGGAGTTGGTGTGGCTTTGTTGAAGTAGTTGTGGCCTTGTTGGAGGAAGTGTGTCACTGGGGGTAGGCTTTGAGGTTTCAGAAGCTTAAGCCAGGCCCTTCCTGCTGCCTGTCCAT
The DNA here is from genome assembly GCA_019843815.1 of Montemys delectorum. Lineage (NCBI taxonomy): Eukaryota > Metazoa > Chordata > Mammalia > Rodentia > Muridae > Montemys > Montemys delectorum. Next base: position 61,720 of record JADRCD010203144.1, read on the forward strand.
CCACATACAGAACTGGACTTACAGACAATTGTAATTCCTGTCATGATAATGAACTAAACCTCTGAACTGTAAGACAACCCCAATTAAACATTTTCCTTTATTAGAGTTGATGTGGTCACTGGGCAGTGGTAGCACATACCTTTAAAATATGTGTGTGTGTGTGTGTGTGTGTGTGTGTGTGTTTATGTGTGTATGTGTTTGGCTATTTTGACCGCACCTATGTCTGTGCACTGCTTTTGTGCCTAATGCTTGGAGGCCAGAAGAGGGTGTCATATCTCTTGCAACTGGAATTAAAGATGGTTGTGAGCCCAATACAGGTACTGGAACTGACTTTATGTCCTCTGGATGACCAGTAACTGTTCTTAACTTCTGAGCCATCTCTCTAGCTCCAGCAGTGTGTGCTGCTAACCACATCTCTCTGGCCTCCCTGAAACTGTGTTTTTATTTTATGTGTATGTGTATGCATAGTGTATGTAGGCACCATGTGCAAGCAGGAACCCTTAGAGGTCACAAGAGGTGTCAAATCCCCTGGAACCCGACTTACAGACAATTGTGAGCTGCCATGCCAGTTCTGGGAACTGAACCTGCATTCTCTGGGAGCTCATAACCATGTGAACCATCTCTTCAGCCCCTGTATTATTAAACAGAATTGCAGTAACAGCTACAGAGCTGCTGCTTTGGGAGTTCCCACAGAAGTTCTTCTACACTTTGTTCCTTCATAATCTTGCTCCCAGAGCTCATTCCCAGGCAGTTCTTCTGTTGCTATGGTACAAAGTGGCTGTCCAGAGGCACCTAAGTGAGAGGAACAGGGGAAGTTCTACAAGAAAGCAGGCTGAGCAAGCCATGAGGAGCAAGTCAGTAAGCAGCATCCCTCCATGGCCTCTGTGTTAGCTCCTGCCTCCAGGTTCCTGCCTTGCTTGAGTTCCTGTCCTTACTGTTTGTGATGAGGAACTGTCAGAGAATTAACCCTTCCCTCCCCATGTTGCATGTGGTCATGGGGTTTCATCACAGCAATAGTAACCTGAGTAAGACATGCGATGATGCTAAAAGTGAGTTTCCTGAAAACTCGGTGTTCTTGTCTTCCCAGGAAGTTTTCACACCCCTGAAGAAGAGTATCAGCTCTTGTGTGAAAGTCTGACATGAAAAGTCTAAGAGGACATTGGTGGGTGATGTCTTTATCATCATCGATAGGATGGGAGAAATCCAGGCCAAAGTAGAGACAGGGAAGTTAGGGATTTGATAGCCTGTCTGGGATGGGTGGGGTTTTTTGTTTTTTGTTTTTTGTTTTTTTTAAGATTTATTTTTAGGCGCTGGAGAGATGGGTCAGAGATTAAGAGCACTGACTGCTCTTTCAAACATCCTGAGTTCAATTCCCAGAAACCCCATGGTGGCTCACAACCATCTGTAATGAAATCTGATGCCCTTTTCTGGTGTGTCTGAAGACAGCTACAGTGTATTCATCTATAATAAATAAATAAATCTTAAAAAATGATTTATTTTTATTATTTTTACTTATGTATATTTGTGTGTCTGTGTGTGGGCCTGCATGTAGGCCAGAGGCACCAGATTCCCCTAGAGCTAGAATTACAGGCTACTGTGAGCTGCCTAACACCCCGGGAACCAACCTTGGGACCACTTCAAGAGTAGTGTATGCTCTTAACCACTAAGCCATTTCTCAAGAGCTGTTTCCCCCTCCCCCCCCCGACATGTTTTCTCCAGGTAGGTTTTCCTGTCTGACCTTGAACTCTTGCATCTTGAGCCTCAGTTGGTGATGCATCCCCTAATACAACCCCAGTCCTGGAATTACAGACCTCAGCCACCAAGCCCGTAGGACCCTAGTCTTCCTTGGGAACTCTCTATGGGTTCTTCTGTTCTCTGCAGCAGGGGCGGGAGGAGCAGGTTGAGTGGAGAGCACCAGATGTTGGAAGAAGATGGTAAAGACACTCAACAGTCATCTCAAATGATGCAAGCTAGTAGTTGGAACAGAACGCCTAGCTAGACAGTGCTGAGGATGCAGGGAAAGACGGCAAATTCAAATCTCCACTCAAAAACTTTATCAGTCTGCTCCAGTGTGTGACTTTGTTTGATGTTTGTTTTAGAGACGTAGCCCAGGCTGACCATATTAGCCAAAGATGACATTGATAATCAATCTCTGCTTCCACTCCCCCCCATGGTGGGCAGGCACTCCTCCAGCTAAATAAATCCTTAGGCTCTCTATTGTTTTATTTTAGACATGGTCTCGTGTAGCCAGGGCTAGCTCTAAACTTGCCATGTAGCTGAGGCTGCTCTTGAACATTCCTGTGGGCCTGCTTCTACCTATCCAGTGCTGGGATCACAGACCTGTGTCACCCTGCTCAGCACCCAGACAGGTGTTAGTGCACTGTGACTTTAAATGCCCTGCAGAGGGAAATTATTTCATGTATTTTGGAGAGCACACATGATATCTTTGATTGCTTTCTACAAGCCTCAACAGCATGCTCTTAAACCTCAACACTTAATCCAATTGCCCCAAATATAAGGTAAGTAAGCAGGTATGCTGGAATGCAAAACTTGTAATGCTTTAGATCTTCATTTTCCCTCTCCTATTGTTTGCTTCTTCAGCACTGATGACTAAACCCAGGGCATTTGCACATGCTGGCAAGCTCTCCATCACTCCACCACTCACCTATGCCCTCAGTCCCATGGTGGCATTCTAGGTTATCACTGGGTTTTTCCAGTCCACAAGGTCTGGTATCTTGGAGAACAGATATGGTTGATTCGTCAGCAGCTCTTACTCTTCTGCCTTCCTGTGCAGCAATGATTTACAAGGAGACCTAGACATCCTTTTAAAAAAGATTCTTAGGTGTACCTGAACCCCTGATGCCAACCCATGCACCCCTCTCACACTCAAGATTGTGAGAGAGAAGGGTATGCTTGTAGATTCTTTGTGGGAGAGCCTTTTGGGGCTTGAGGCAGGGTATCATGCAGCTGGCTTCAAACCAGCTCTAAGAGGATGGCCTTGAACTCTTGATCCTCTTGCCTCCCTTTCCCAAGTTCTGGGATCATGGGCATTCACGACCACGCCCAGCCGAAGGAGCAACTTTTCAGGGTCCATGAGCTGTAGTCTCCCACAACACACAGCGGAAAAGCCAAGGTCAACTGCTGAGAAGTTGCTGTACTCTCCTCTTGAGTTAAGGCAAAGTTTTGTAGAGCAGGGTGTTAGAGACGGATCACAGTGTCTCCTGGATGCTAACCATGTGATGTACCACTAAGCTATACCCAGCCTGAGACAGACTGCTTATGCTAAGGAACTTAAATCACTCTACCCTCTCTGTGACCCATCTTCCCAGCCTGGCTGTGTGCTGGAGAAGCTTACAGTCCATGGTACGTATAAGCCGGGATGCTGTTGAACAGCCACAAGCTGGAAAAGTAGAATGCTATCCTGGGTACAACCTGAGAAACGTCTCCCTACTCCCCCCTCATTAGGTTTAAATTAGGTACTAGTGACTGCTTAGGTTTCCAAATATCAGCAGTTAACTCCTCTCTCTCTCTCCTTCCCTCCCTTTCCTTCTCTTTCCCTCTTTCGTTCTCTCCCCTCCCCCACTTCCTTTTTAGACATGGTCTTGCTATATTGTCCAAGCTGTCCTTGGTCTTCTGGGCTCAAGTGATCCTCCAGCTTTAGCTTCCCACGTAGGCTACAGGTACATGAATGGAGCCTGGCATGATCAGGAAACATTTATCTCAAATTAGTTATCTGATAAGGAGATGGATTACACAGCCTGTTCTCTGTGGCCTTACCAACCACACAGACCCAGAACAGTCAGTGTGTGTAAACCACGCCCAATCTGAACACATTAAAAAAGAAAAAAACTCACCACACACATGTTATTTTTCTTGTCATTATTACAACAACACGGTGTAAGGACTGACATAGCAATTATATCATATTAGGCATTATAAGTACTCTAGAGATGATTTAAAGTATGTAGGGGAATATGCATCATTATAGGCAAACACTACACCATTCTACACAAGGAACTTGAGCATCCTCAGATTTTGGTCTGCTGGAGGGTGCGGGGTGTGCTGGAGCCATTCTCCATCATGGATACTGAGGGAAAGCTGCCTTCTGTCTTTTCCACATTCTTATGTTCTCATCTGAGTTTCTGCTCCACTTGTCCTGGGCTACTTGGGGTGGGAGGTAGGTCTCAATAACATAAGAACTCAACAAGATAAAACAAAACTGTCCTCTAACTTGCCTCTAGTCTTGCCTTGGATTGTTTGGCACTGAAAAATTCCTTTCTGATACTCATATATAAAATGGCCTAGACTGGTGGTTTTCATGTCATGATCCATGGATCTTCTAGGAACCTGGAGACCCCTGGAGATCAGGACCCCCCTCCTGCCTGATATGCTTGATCTTCTGAAGCCCAGATCAAACCATTCCTCTCCAAGAGATCTTCCTGGTCACCTCATGTGGGGCCCCTGAGCTCAGTAGTAACACTGACCTGCTAATGCCTGCTTCCCAGCAGAAGGCCAGCTCTCCCTTTCATGCCTCTCTTCCTTAGAACACCATTTCCAACTCAGGTGTTCAGTAAACTTGCTGATGCTAGTGTCACGAGCTGTGTCACATGAAATAAAGCCTCAGGATAGAGTGGTGCTTTGGGTGGAGAAAGCCAATGGCCCTGAAGCAGGCAGTCAGTCAGGAGGAGAGAGAGCCATAGTGGCGGAATAAGTCAGGAGAGCACTCTGCTTCGTGACCAGTGACACCATCAATCAACCTTACTGGTCTTGAGTCTCCCTAGAACCCTGGAGAGGCCTAGTCTTTAGAAACTGGGGATCTGACCTAGAGAAACTTCAGGATCATGGACAATCCCCCAAGAGCAACTTTGTGTTCCTGTCTTAACTAGCTTTTGTTCCCATTCTCTGTCCTGTCAAAATCTGGCCCTCCTCCTCAGTCATGGAAGAGACATGGTCCCTGAAGCCTAAGATTCACCTCAGCTGCTTGTGATCTGCTAGTAGGCATCTCAGAGAGTTTCAGAGCAGGGAAGCTCAAAGGAGACGAGGAACTCTCAGGTCTACTCAGACTACAACTCTTTCTGGAGGTGGAGGTGGAGACCCAAAGGGGAGGGAGGGCTCACGAAGAGATGCTCAAGAAAAGAGAGTAGGTAAGCGCCAGAAGCAAAGGATCAAGACAGCCAGGGGCCAGGGGCCCTGAAGCAGACAGTCAGGAGGAGACCGGAAGCTATAGTAGCAGCATGAGTCTGGAGAGGACCCTGCTGTTACCCAGTGACATGACTTTGGGTAACAATCAATCAGCCGTCCTTAGTCAGTGTGTCTTGACCAACTGCAGATTCTTATCTGGAATAAGTTTGCAAGGGTCCAAGAAGACTGGCAGGTGTGGCAATGGTAAGGGGTAACTATTGTTCACTAACAAGGGAACATTCTGGAGTCAGCTTCCTGTGGGGGAATCTTGGAATTTAAGGATACTCCAATGCTGACCTTCATGTCTCCTGCTTCTCTCTTGGCATCCACCTCTGTCCTACTTTTGGAGAGCATCTAGTCACACTGGTGAGTGTGAGCAGAACAGGGCAGTGCAGGACAGAGGCCCATGTTCACTTCCAGCCCAGAGAAGCTCCCCAAGAAGTGAAGTGTCCTGATGAAGAGCCGACGAGAAGGGATGAGATTCAGTAGGCTATGGAGGTTTTTAAGGATTTTTCCAGGCAGTGAGGTACTCCAACAGGATCCCAAAGATGGAGTACCTTAAGTGTCACTGAACTTCTTGTCTCCTGGGAGACAGCTGATCAGCCTCCCCGGATACCTGGAACTACACATCTGGCCTCCCTCCTTTCCAGAGAAGGGGTCCTTGTTGGCACTTTGGGGGCAGATGAGTCCTCAGTTGGTCATAGGGAGAGCCTGGTATTACCTTGCAAAGCCCTCCCACTGAATCCTCCAGATGTAGGGGTAAGTAGCGAAGAGATCAAGGCTGGAACATCTGGCAGGGTTTAGAATCCATAGTTGGAGGGTAAGACATCGTGTCGATATGGAGAAATACCTTCAGGCTCTAGTCTAGTGTGGCATCTGCCTTATCTTCACCAACAGGGTTCTAGACCCTGGTCTGGCTGGCCTTCCTTGGCCTCTCTCAGCTGCTGTAGCCAGAGGTGTAGGTGCTAGGCCTACGGAGCCAAACATCTGGGAGATCTGGCTGACTGTTGGGAAGCACCACAGGGCTGATATCACCTGGCCCTCCACGGCCCTTCCAGGATAAGCTGCTGTGGTGAGAATTGGGCATGTTTGGGTCATAGATGGTCTCCTTCAGTGCCAGCCAGAGGGTGTCACGCTTCCCGTTCAGCTGACCCCGCTCAAGTATGGGGTGTCCAGTGCCATTCATGACTTCTGGGGAGGTGCCCACAGAATCTGGCACCCGGACACTGGGCTCAGAGGCACAGGTGTCATCTGAGATGCTGAGTCCCTCCAGAGTGCTGGCCGAGGAACACAGGCCATCAGGGAGCTCTTCCACTTTGGGCTTAGGGCAGTGGGCAGGGCCTTCTGGCAGAGCCTGCAGGGGCTCAGTTTTCTGTCCCTGGGAATCTTGCCTGATCCAGGTTTGGGGGTTGGGACCAGCCTGCTTATATGGAGAGGAGGTCTGCAGGGCTGGACACTGGCTGAAGACTGTCTGGTGGTCCAGGAGCAGATCCCTTGGGGAGACAGGGGCTTGGACGTGCTGGAGGCAGCAGCTGCCATCATGTATCTGCAGGTCTTCAGAGAGTATGGAAGGACGATGGGAAAGCTTGCTGGTGGCTGTGCTGGTGTCGAAGCTGGGACTCCGGCGCCGTGCCAGGGGCTGCAACTCATAATGTTCAGAGAATCCTGGTGGCCCTGCTCGACCCTTCTCATCAGGATCTTCGGTCCCGGCATCCCACGGCAGATGGGCACAGGGCCATAGGATCTGCCCACAGTTCTTCTCTGGCCCAAAGAAACAGCACAGGGACTGGAAGAAGAAGCTGGCAAAGCCACAGCCAAGGAACTTGACCATCATGACGATGATACCCAGCTTTCGATAGAGCAGGATGGTGGAAGGCAGCATGACCACACCAGAGGCAAACAACACTCCAGTTGTCATTGCTGTGGCCCGGCTGATCTGACGTAAGGAGAAGGCCACACGGCTCAGGCGGTCCGGGTGTGGGCACAAGTGATAGGAGATACAGTAGTTAATGGTTAAGTCTACAGAGAGGCCCACAGAGGCAGAGAGAAAGAGGGCCTCGGCGGTGTTGAGTTGCCACTCAAGAAGAACCAGCAAGCCCACAGTGAGCAGCACAGTGCCAGCCACAGCTGCCACAGAGAACAGGCTGAGGGGAACATTCCATGTGCTCAGCAGCAGTGTGGCAAAGGCTAGTGCCAGTGCCAGACCAAGCACTACAGCAGGCTCTGTGCTTAGACTATGCTGCAAGCTGTAGAGCTCCAAGGTGCTGGTGAACCAACCCTGGTTGAGGCCAGGAGGTGCCTTGCTCATCTCGGTTGACAGCCAGCGGCTGATTTCAGTGTAGAAGTGGTGGACCGGGCCGTACTCTGTACTGTATGGTAAGTTTGTCTGGAACTTCAGAACGAGAGCTGCCAGGTTGCCATGAGTATCGAAGCGGAGTCCCAGGTCACGGGTGCCGTCAGGACTTTGCTCCAGAGCCATCATCTTGAGACAGTGCAGGTAAAGCTGGGGGGCCCAGGGGAATTCTGATTGGCCGCAGCATAGATCGGGACCCAGGCGGCCACAGCTGGGGCTCTCCATCCACTCTTGCAGGGCTTCCACTAAACACAGCGTAGGCCAACCCTCTGGCTGGTCTCCAAAGAAGGTCTGATTCTGGGCTCCGTGGCAGAGAGCCAGGAGCCACTCCTGGGCCTCGGGGCTGCTAGGCGAGAAGTCAGGATCGCTTACCAATGAGCTGTTGGTGCGAGGGTCCAGGGGATCACTAGTGTCCACTGGCAGGATTCCCCACACCAAAACCACTGGCAAGTTGCCGCCTTCATTTGGGGGCAGATCCTCGAACAGGAACTGCTGGCGGTACTCGGCATCAAAGCGTTCAAAGGGATGGCTAGACCGGAAGAACTGGCCGCCAAGTGGCAATAGAATAGGCAGTTGTAGGCGAGGGCTGACGCCGCCGATGTAGGCGCCCCCTGCCGCCAACGCCGCGAACCAGCAGATCCAGATGTACCGAAACTTAATGACACCACAGGGCAGCAGGCGCTGGAAGAGCAGGCGCGAGAGGATGGAAATAATCTTGCGAAGAATGCGGATCCGTCTGTGCAACGCCAGCAACAGCCTCAGGGGGTCGCTTCCGCCCCTCTGGCCCTGCGCTTGGGCCACACAGCCGTGTGCCAGGTAGCGCTCATGGAGCACCACGGTGGCGGGAAGCCAGAGCAGTGTGAGCCCCATGTGCACTAGTACAGCGGTGCCCATGAAAAGGGCAAAGCAGCGCACTGCGGGCAGGCGGCTCAGGTAGCTGCCGTAGAAGGCCGCGCTGGTGGTGAGGCCCGAGACCAGGAGCAGGTAGCCAAAGTGGTGCATGGTACGGCCCACACGGTGTGGCAGGCCCCCCGAGGGCACCTGACCCCTGCTGAGGCGCCACATATCGAAGAAGATGAGCGTGTAATTGACACAGACGCCACTAAGCAGAAGAAGAGACGCTAGATTGACAAAGGGGAAGTAGGCCATGCGGAATGCCACATGGTAAAGAAAGAAGGCCACCAGTAGGGAGCCCAGAACCCCTAGAAGTGACATGAACGTGATGAAGAGTGAGCGCAGGTAGAGGGACATGCCAAAGAAGACGACAACCAGGGCTAGCAAGGGGTACATGGTATCTTCCGCTAGGTAGTACTTCAGCAGTCTGGGCTTGAGGCCCAAGTCCATGCCACTGATAGATGTGTAGTTGTCAGAGACTTTGATTGGGTCACCTAGGCCGTCCAGGTAGATGTCTAGAAGGGAGGAGGTCTTTATAATGGGCAGGAAGAGCAGGGCGAACTTGAGGGAGGGCACCTGGTAATCCGCAGTCTGGGGACTCAGAAAGTCTCTGTCTAGCAGGTAGTGCAGGAATTCATAGACAATGTTGCTTCCGGTACACTTGGCGGGAACTTGGGCGCAAAATGGGGGTTTGTCCTGCCCAGACCCCACACAAGCAGGTACCAGGACACCACGATGGTAGTAGGTGGCACAGAACCGTAGCAGGGCCAGTGTGCGGTCTGTGTCAGCTTGAGTAGTGTCTTGGCAGGAGGAGCGGTTAGACAGCACAGCCAGATAGTTGCCCAGGGACCAGCTGGGGCAGCACTCATTGGCTGCTGATCGCTGGCACAGAGCCCCAAAGCTGATGTGAGAGCGGATCTGTAGGGCACACAGGAGTGGGGAGTGAAGCTCAGAGGAAAGTCCAGGGGCCCAGGTTACCTTAACCCTGTCCTGGGCCCACTCCCCTATTGTCATGCTGAAGGGCAGAGAGCAAGTATCTTGACAGCCCAAAAGAGATACTTTGTCTCAAAGCTGTCTTTGCCCCTTGCCTAGCTTCTAGTAACTGTCTTGGCTTTATCAAAGGCAAGCCTGGGGAAGTTTCCCCAGACCTTTCCCAGAGGTTTCCAGAAGGGCTCCTACAGCCCCTCCCTGCCAGCTCTGCAACTTCCTAGGTCAGGAATGGGAGTGGATGCAACAAGCCACATAGGGAACAAGGCCAAGAGACCAGGGAGCTGGAAGCAAGCAGTAGAAGACATTCTAGGCTCAGGGTACTGAGAACTCCCAGGCCTTCTTTCCCGGGGTTGCTTAAAGCCTCTTAAGGCTAGAGCTTCCTCTTCCCACCTGTGCCTCCTTTCCTTTTCAACCCTGCTGTTCCCATCACAACAGCTGGTGTGGTACAAAGCTGCCACCTGGGAGTCAGATGCCCCCCTCTGCCACTAACCACACGCACGTCCTTGGGGCCTAGTTCACAGTGCTGCTGCTGCTGCTGCTGTACATGTATCAAATCATTCCTAGTGCCAGCATTATGTCAGATTCTTCCAAATTCTATCTCATTTCACAGCCACTATCTCTATAAAGGACACACTATTGTCCCTATTTCATATTTTCAGGGCTGGGGATGAAGCTCAGTAATAAAGCACATACTCAGTACACATAAGTATCTAAGTTTGATCCCTAGCACTACAAAAACAAACCAAAGAAAACCAATCAACCAACCAACCAACTAACCAACCAACCAGCTAACCAACCAACCAGCTAACCAACCAACCAACTAACCAACCAACCAACTAACCAACCAACCAATTAACCAACCAACTAACCAACCAACCAACTAACCAACCAACCAACCAAACAAACAAACAAACAAACAAAAACAACACATATGAGGCAGTGAGAGATTAAGAAGTTCCATACCAAAGGAACCCTAGAGCTAGCTTTGAACTCAGGCATTTGAGGGCAGAACACATATTCGTAACCAGTGTCTTCTGATGCTCTGGACTTTGTGGGTGTGACACAAGGGACTTGGGGTATAGAGCTACAGAGCAGTTTGCATACTGTTTTTAGCAGCAAACACTCCCATAGATGCCTTCGTATACGGTTCTCTATTAGCATAACTGAATTGGCATTGCTTGGGTTGACAAGGCTGCAGCGTTGAAACCTAGAGTCTCAACTTCCCAGGGCTAGTGCATCTTCAACACACATTTGAGATCTCTTTTCAAACCCTGTGAAACTCTCTATGTTCTGCTTGAGTTCTCTTTGTCACGGGAGGTTGGAGCTTCTGCAATCACCTTATTTTTCTTTGCCCGGGCTCAACCCAGAGCCTCCAGTAGAATTGGAATAGTTTTCTAAGCAGGAAGAGCTCTCCCCAGTCCACCTTGGCGGTCCTGGCTAAGCAGTATTATACAAGGACTAGGTCCTCAGTATCCTCAGTATCCACCCACACCCTGGCATGTCCCCAGCCAGCTCACCTGCTCCTGCTCTATGCGACACATGGAATGGATGGCTTGCAGGTTCCACAGGCTTCCCCCAGAGGTTGACACAAACACCAGCTTTGCATGGCTCTTCTCTGCAACACAACCCCCACACAGCTCAGCCCTTTGACCCCAGAACCTGAGCCCTCTAAAAGAGAAGATTCTCATCTTGGGCCACCTGAAGCATTGATTCCCAGCAGTCCGGAAGCCAATACCCGATGCCTAGTCTTGCCTGCATTCATTCAGTTTGACTGCACCTGGCTGGAGCACTTGAGACCAATTTCATTACTCCATTTTCCTTAGCCTGGCCATGGCTGGCGGCCATTTTCTTTTGCTATCTGCCTATTATTTGCTCTGGACCTGCTCCTCCTACTGAGTGTAGGTAGGGATCCCCCAATAAAGTCAGGACTGGCCACGATGCAGCTTACCAGGGCGGCCACAAAAGAAGTTCTCTTCTTCTTTGACTTCCACAGGCCCCACCATCCTCTTGGTCCGGACCACACTTTCCTCGGCCCTGCCCCAGGCTGCAGGGCTCAGGGTGCTGAGGAGGCTTGAGCTGGGGTAGAGAGAAGAGTTTTTCCAAGGTGTTGTTCAGGATGGTGGACTCTCAGGAAATGGAAGGAGCACCAGCCGCCTCTCACATGTCTTTGGAGAAGTCGCCTGGTGTCCCTTCCTGGAGTTCTTCGTGCCTTTGCTACTCTCAGTGGGAAGATGGGGACATGTTACCTGTTCATCTCAGGGTCTGGGGAAAGAGAAAGCAGATTCTTGGGGCCAGTGAGGGCCTGCATGGCTTTCCAGACTTCTAGCCTTCGCCCTATCTCTGTGTCTCGAGGCTCAAAACCCTGCAAGAAAAAGAGCAGAGAGGAACAAGTGTGCAGGAGGGGTGGGGGCAAAGGAAGACTACCCTCCCTCTGCACCCTTCCCAGCTGTGCCCCTTTGGTTCCCTCCGACCTGGATTGTAGATTTATGATTTCTGTACCATCCCTATAGCTCTTGGGTCATTCAGAACTCACCAACACCACCTTACCCCCCAAGATAGGTCAACTGTCTGCCCCAGACTGAGCTGTCATGTTCAGTGTAGGGGTCTCTTTCCCTTCCGTGGCCTCTCACCAGTAATGGCTCAGAAAAGTCAAGTGGTGGGCTTCCCAACAGCCCAGCTAGGGTACAGAGGAAGATGAAGGCCAGACACCCTAGGAGCACAGCCACTGGCCACTCAGCAATCAGATGGGAATAGCTGGAAAAGAGGGAGAAGGCGTGCATGAGTTGGGTATGGTGGTAAGGCTGGTGAGCTGGGGTAGTAGAGAAGAGAATCCATGGAGTGGGGACCAGCCTAACCACTCCTGGGAACACAGATGAGGACTGGCCCTACCTCCTCGGCATCCGGAAAGTACGTTCCTGCCTGCGGAAGATAAGAAGAGACATTTACCATAGTCTTCTGGTGTGTGTGTGTGTGTGTGTGTGTGTGTGTGTGTGTCTGGTTGGTGTTTGGGGGGAAGGATTGAGTACATATTGGGTTGGGAAGGGAGTGGGTGCAAGACAGAGGACAAAGCATAGAGGAAGTTGGTACTAATTTTTAGAGTGGCCCACCCCCAAGTTCCAGTTTTTGTTTTTGTTGACTGTGTGTTTGTTTCCTGCTCCATCCCAGCTGCCTCCTCCATCAGAGGCACGAGACATCTATGTCACTTACTAAGAAAGGAACCGGAGGCTTCAGTGTCTGCTGTACTTTTTAATGGCTTTTCCTTACCTGACACTGACCACATGGCGCTGCACAGAAGGTGGCTTCCAGACCCCATCATGCTGAGAGGGGTCTATGGAAGTGCTGAGGTTGGAGACATGGGCACATAGAGATGCTTGGTCTCCTAATCCTAGTAACGAACTTCCTTCTTGATAGTCTTGAGGCGCTCGAGGAAAGGCAAAATGGCCAGCTGTTAACGGACTGGTTGGGTCTATAGCCTGGAGCGTGGAAACTGTTGGTGGTGGTACCGGAGCACCGGTTGGATCTTCAAGGGGACAGGCGTGGAGGGAGCAGCTTCTCTCTGGGCTTGCCTCAGGAGCCATGGCTTTGGTCTAGGACCTGGGAGGAGGCATGCAGGAAAGAAGGGGGTAGTGGGTTATCTGCATCCCAGAATTCGTTCAGTAAACGAGGCAAAGAGATAGGAGCCTAGGGTTGGTGTTTTTTCTTTTTTCTTTTTCAGATCTGTGGACAGATGAGGAGGGTGAGAGCTCAAATCACGCATGCCAAGGTCTGCACTCTCACCCAAACAGCATACATTCTTAAAGTATCACTGGCAAACCCGTCCTGTGTCAGGCACTGCTTGATATCAAACGCCTCTACATACACAATCCTCTTTACCACCTACAAAACCAAGAAGAATTTTCTTGCTTCACAGGTTTGAAAACAGATTCAATGAGAGGTAAAGATTAGACAAGATCTTCTGACCTTGTAGACCGTGCACTTCCTGTATAGTTGCCTGTTTCTGTTCTCTCTCTCTCTCTCTCTCTCTCTCTCTCTCTCTCTCTCTCTCTCTAGCTCTGGCTTTCCTGAAACTCATTGTGTAAACCATGTTGTCCTTGAGCTCAGAGAGATCTTCCTGCCTCTCCAATGCAGGGATTCCAGGCACGGACCAACTATGCTCAGCTTGTCTATACTCTTGACAAACATCCTTTGAGTCCCTGCAAAGAGTCACTCATAACTCTTTCTAAACCAGTCACCTGCACCTTCTCTGTTCCATCGTCCTACTGGATTTTTCTTCAGGTATTTGCTGAAACTATCAGATTAGAGACATGCCCCACCTCTCTGGTGCACTGTGGGGGCTGAGAAGGCAGAAACGGATGCATAGAAAGGTTCATCTCTGTATCCGTAGTGCCTTGAACAGCTCACAGACACAGCAGGTGGCCAGGAGATGTCGTCCATTAAGTGAACAGGGTTAGACTGGCTGGTAAGAGTGGCATTATGACAAATAAGACCCAGTACATGGCCCTGGGAATTCATGGTAGTTGGGAGATGTAGACAGCCCAACATTTTGGTTTCTATGAGAAAAAAAAAATCAGATGGTCCAATTTTAGTGGGGGCTAGGGAAGCTGGAAAGCTCAACAAACAGGATTGCTGCTTTTTCAACAGTTCTGGCATGGGTCATGAACAAAGCATAGGTTTGCTTTGTCGGGGTATGCACAGTTCACAGAGGGAGCTGGAACTGCCAAGGAAAATGCCAGGAAGAAGTCAGTGATGGTCCCCAAATCAGTCATCAAGACAACACTGTGTACACATCTGGTTCCACTCTTTAGCTCCATGGGAAGGGAGAGCCTTACTCCTGGGGCAGAACTGCCAGTCTTAAGACAGAAAAGAGATGGCTACAGAGCAGACTGCCTGGAGATCTCAGAGAAGTTCAGGGCCGAATGACTTGACGAAGTCTTCTTTCCTTTACCTTGCTTGGCTTACCCAGGCCAGCAGAATTTGCCTGACTCCCAAGGGAGATCCAGTTTTATGCTACACTGACTATGACATCCAGGCCTACCTGGTGCCCTGCCAAATGTGTCATGAGGCAGAGCCCTGACCACAGTGGCAAATGGACATTGCCTGTGGTGGCTGAATGGCTAAGTTCTGCCCAGAAACCATGACAAGAAAGTGGAAATAATGGGTAGACTCTGCCTATTTTTCTCCCCTGTCAGAAGAATGGCTGTATCAACAGTTGAAGAGAAAACAAGCCTCATGTTGAAGGTAAAAGGGGGCAATGGAAGTAGGTTCCGGGCTCTATCGTCTTTTGACTCTGGGTCTTCAGAAAAGACAATGGTTGGAGCATTTTCTTTTGCACTCTAAGGTTTTGATATAGCACATGTGACATTCCTGAAACAGAACTTGGCATGTGGAGGACACATTTACTTTCCTACTCTTTGCTAAGTTCAGGACCACAGGGAGCATGTTCTCTTAAGAAGTATATTTTGCACGGATAACGTGACTCTTTTAGGTACTCCAGTAATACCCCCATTTCGTAATGTCTGCATTTGAAATCTGATGTCATAATTGAGATCACTTATATTTATTTGTACTAATTTTACATTTAGAAATATATTGATTTAACCAAAGACATTCTAAAGCAAGACCTTAGGCAATTCCATAAAACTAATGCTATAAGCAGCCAGGCGTTAGCCCTTGGAGGCCAGTCCCTTTGGGCCAAAGAGAAACTGGATAAATGCCTGGGTCATGTGTTTGCATGACATCATTTGTTAATTTATTTACTTATTGAGACCGGAGCCCACTGTGTAACCAAGGCTGGCCTTGAACTCGTAGCTCTCCTGTCTTTGCCTCCTCAGTGCTTGGTGTACAGGTGCACACCACCATGCCTGAGATTTACTAGAGTTTTTAAACCTATAGGTTTTTTTTTCCAATTTATCTGTCCATTTATTTATTTGTATATTCTATGTGCTCAATACAGTACTCAGTCTACGTCGGGTCCTGAGGCTTGAATACCGCCAGCACCTGAGGCTTGAATACCGCCAGCACCTGCAACTGTTTCTTGAGAACAAAGCTGGCTTTCTGTCTTACCCTTTTGAAGAGGCTTTCTATGTACCAGACTGATGCATTAATAAAGGAGGGGGGGGGAACCATTTGCTTCCACCTGTGGGGCTTTCTCTTCCCTTTGAGGAACACAACGTCTATGTCAAATCAGTTAATCTAGAGACAGTTGTCAGTCTCTGCTTTTTGCCTCTGAAGGTCTTTCCACTTCACCATTGCCCGCTTGCCTCCCTTCCTGTCACATGACACTCTCCCCGGCACCCCCACACCCCCACCCCCACCCCCTGCCCCTGCTCGGCTGCCTGCTTGTGTACATACTGGTTTAGATTATACCACAGTTCATAACCTCGCCCCTGTGCACTATGCTAGCCATTATATCATTATTTCAGGAGAGGCTGGAAACCTCCAGCCTGGCTGTGGTAGAGCTTGGCCTTTATTTCCATCTTCCCAGTTTGTTTGTTTGTTTAGTTTTTAGCACTGTGTCTGACCTGGGTTGGGTCCCAATGTGACCTGCATCAGCTCTGTTCTCCCACTTAGAAGAGGGCCTGCTTCCTAGAGCTTAAGACCTTCGAGTAGCGTAGCCAGGGCAGAGGTGAAGGGCCTGTTTCAGCAGCCTATGACCTTAGAGCACTGAGCACAGGACTTATCCTAGGAACGAGGCCCCAACTTAGCATGTC
>JADRCD010203145.1:0-18088 GCA_019843815.1 Montemys delectorum
GGGCCATGAATTGCAAACTGAGGCTGCACCTTCACCAATGGCCTTCCATGGCCTCTCACTGTGCTGAGCCTCAGCTGCTCTCCATGACCCCTTCATGCTGTCAAAACCAGTACCACCTGGGTGACTCTTACACATTACCAAGTCCTGCTGCAGCACAAGGTACAACCTTGGCTACCTCTGGAACACAGCCTCTTAGTGCTCTCAGAAAACACTCCCCAGAAGATGTCACCTCAATGATGCTGGTCTCTTCTTAATCACCGCTAATTTCTTAGCTCCAGCTAACCAGCATCAATAGTCCCAGCAATGCAAAGTTTTCATTTTAGTAGTTCTGGTATCTTGTTAATCACAGCTGATAATTCAGCCCCAGCTAACCAGAACCACAGAATCTTCACAATCAAAACAACATAGCCCTGATAAGAGTCTTTAATCTTCCCTCTGAAATTTCACAAGCCAGGCCTCCATCTCTGCACTGTTCTCAACAAGATCTTCCAAGCTCCCACAGACATTCCACAGAGTTCTTAACAGTGGCTCTTCTAGCTCAAAGTTCCAAAGTCCTTCCACAGTCCTCCCCAAAACATGGTCAGGTTGTCACAGGAATACCCCACTATGCTGGTACCAATTTGTCTTAGTCAGGGTTACTATTCCTGCACAAACATCATGACCAAGAAGCAAGTTGGGGAGGAAAGGGTTTATTCAGCTTACATCCACATGGCTGTTTATCACTAGAGGAAGTCAGGACTGGAACTCAAGCAGGTCAGGAAGCAGGAGCTGATGCAGAGGCCATGGAGAGATGTTCCTTGCTGGCTTGCTTGCTTCTCCTGGCTTGCTCAGCCTGCTCTCTTATAGAACCCATGACTTCCAGCCCAGGGATGGCACTACTCCTTTGATCACTAATTGAGAAAATGCCCTACAGCTGGATCTCATGGAGGCATTTTCCCAACTGAAGCTCACTTCTCTGTGATAACTCTAGCCTGTGTCAAGTTGACACACAAAACTAGCCAGTACAATCACCAAACCCAGATACTATAAAATTAACTCAAACAAATCAGTAGCCTTCCTCTACACAAAGAACAAATGGGCTGAGAAATAAAATAGAGAAATGACACCCATTACACTAGTCACAAATAATGTAACATATCTTGGTGTGAAAGAAATCAAAAAGGACCATGGAAGGTAAAAAGATCTCCCATGTTTATGGTTCAGCAGGATTAACATAGTAAAAACGTCAATCTTACCAAAAGTGATCAATAGATTCAATGTCACCCCCCCATCAAAATTTCAACTCAATTCTTCACAGAGATAGGAAGAGCAATTCTTAAAATCATTTGGAATGACAAAAAAATACAGGATAGTGAAACTATTCTCAAGAATAAGAGAACTTCTGGGGGGGAATCACCACCCCTGATCTCAAGCTGTACTAATGAGAAACAATGCTTTACAAATGCGTGGTGTTGGTACAGAGACACACAGGTAGATCAGTGGAATTGAACTGAAGACCCAGATATATCCAGACATTATTGTCACTTGATTTTTGACAAAGAAGCCAAAACCATCTAGTTGAAAAGAGAAAGCATCTTCAACAAATTGTGTCGGTTCAACTAGTGGTCATCATGTAGAAGAATGCAAATTGATGAATTTTTAATCTCCTTGTATAAAGCTCAAGTACAAGTGAATCAAGGACCTCCACATAAAACCAGATATGCTAAATCCAATAGAAGAGTTTGTGGGGAAAAGCCTTGAACACAGTGACACAAGGTAAAATTTCCTGAACTGAACACCAATAGTTCAAGCTCTGAGATTAACAATTGACCAATAGGACCTCATAAAATTGAAAAGTTTCTGTAAGGCAAAAAAAACTGTTAATAGGATAAAATGGCAACCTACAGTTTAAGAAAAGCTCCTTCGCAACCCTACATCTAGTTGAGGGCTAATACCCAAAATATACAAAGAACTCAAGAAGTTAGACTCCAGAAAACAAATTAACCTATTAAAAATGGGGGACAGAGCTAGACAGAGAATTCTCAACTGAGGGATCTTGAATGGCTGAGAAGCACGTAGAGAAATGTTCAACATCATTAGTCATCAGGGAAATGTAAATTAAAGACCCTGAGATTCTACCTCACATCAATCAGAGTGACTAAGATCAAAAACTCAGGCAACAGCATATGCTAGCAAGGAGATGGAGCAAAAGGAACACTCCTTCATTCCTGATGGGATTGCAAGCTGGTAAAATCACTTTGGAAAACAATCTAGCAGTTCCTTGGAAAATTGGAATTACTTTTACCTAAAGACCCAGCTATACCACTCCTAGGCATATGCCCAAAAGATACTCTAACATATAACAAGGACACAAGCTCCACTATTTTCATAGCAACCTTATTTTTAAAGGCCAGAAGCTGGAGAAAAATCAGATGTCCCTTAACTGAAGAATGGACACAGCAAATGTGGTACATTTACACAATGGAGTACTACTTAGCCATTAAAAAAATTACTTCATGAAATTCACAGGCAAATAGATAGAACTAGAAAATATCATGCTGATTAAGGTAACCTAGACAAAAAATGACACCCATGGTATATACTTACTGATAAGTGGATATTAGCTCCTAAGCTCAGAATACCTACTATACCACTCACAGACCATATGAAGCTTAACAAAAGGAAGTCCAAAGTGTATATGCTTCAATACTACTTAGAAATGGGAACAAAATAATCAAATGAGGTAGATAGAGGGAGGGATGTGGAAGGGCAAGAGGAGGGGAGGTTAAAGGGGGTCAGACTTGTGTGTGGTAAGGGACAAGAGAGAAGTACTTGTCAGGATAATAAATAGAAATATGTAGCAGTGGGTGTTGGGGAAGTAGGGTAGCCAGTAGAAAGTTCAAGAGGTGTGGGGTTTCAAGTACCCAAAGTGGATGACATTAGCTGAAATACCCAACAATGTGGAGATAGAACTTGTAGTGACCACTTCAAGTAGAAAGGCATGGCCCCAAATTGAGGGATGGGGCCACCCACCAATCTCAAAATTTTTAACCCAGAATTGTTCATGTCTAAAGGAAACACAGGGATAAAAATGGAGCAGAGACTGAAGGAAAGGCCATCCAGAGATTGCCCCATCTAGGGATCCATGCCATTTGTGAACACCAAACCCCAACATTATTGCTGATGCCAAGAAGTGCTTGCTGACAGGAGCCTGGTATACTTGTATCCTGAGATACTCTGCCTGTACTTGCCTAATACAGATGCAGATGCTCAAAGCCAACCATTGGACTGAGCCCAGGAACACTAGTGGAAGAGTTAGAGAAAAGACTGAAAGAGCTGTAGGGGATTGCAACCCCATAGTAAGAACAATAATATCATCTAATCGCATTCCCCAGGGCTCGCAAGGACTAAACCATCAACTAAAGAATATACATGGATAAGTCCGTGACTCCAGCTTCATTTGCAGCAGAGGATGGCCTTATCTGACATCAACTGGAGGGAAGGCCCTGGGTCCTGTGGAGGTGTGATGCCCCAGTCTTAGGGGGATGCTAAAGCAGTGAGGCAGGAGTAAGTGGGTTGTTTGAGGAGCACCCTCATAGAAGCATGGGGAGGGGGCATGGGATGGGGTTTATGCAGAGGGTAGACCACAATGGAGGATAACATTTGAAATGTAAATAGATGAAATAACAAATAAAAAAGGAAAACTATTTCTTTTTTTCTGTTCCTTTTTCTCTGTTCTTGTGTACCTATGTGTCTATTGATTCAGTTCTTTTGCTAGGAATAAGCTATTTTCATTGATTATAATAAACCACCATTTAAAATGTATATTAGGAAGAGGTAAAAATAGTTTATGTTCCCTTTCATTTACAAGTTTCCAACAAGTTTCTGCTTCAAAAATTAAAACCCATCAATGAAAAATGTAATTCAGGACTGTATTCTAGTTTCTGAGAAATATGCTCTCTTTTTTATTTTTAACCAGAGATAATTATTTCCTAAGCAATTAGTTTTATACCTCATGACCTGTGGTGGACAAATGGTTCAGTGAAACTTGATTAAATCCACCAGCCCTTTACCAACTGTTTACAATTTAGAGGAACCCTGTGCACATTCAGAATCCTCTCAAATTGAATATTCCGAGGATAAAGCAGGCACATCTATTATCATTTTAAGAAGTTGACAAAAGGCTGTAGTAAGGAAATAACATGATATCACTAATTTAAAACAATGACAACAGTTACATGATGTTCTTGTGTTAAATAACTTAATTTATGGGTGGAGACTTTTAAATTTTATTTTAGTAACAGAAAAATTTATATTCTTTCCAATGATTGTTTTAGGTAGACAATAATAAATTCATGGATGACTGATTTCATTTTTGAAAAAAAACATTGCCTAACACCTGTTTGAAGAAGACTGAAGTTGGCACATTTGTCCAGATGACTATGGTTTAGTCTGTGTTCTTTTTTTTAACTTGCTTCATGACTTTGTAAAACAAATAAACAACAATAACAACAGAAGCAAAAACAAAAACAGGCACGTCCCACCATGTGTTCACTCGACTTTCAAGTTCATGATTTCAAACCAAGACGTATATTAGCTGTCTAAAGTGTTCTGCATCTAGTGTGTCCCTTGACTGATGGGTCAACATACAGATCCACCTACTGGATAGAATTTCACACCTGCACTAGAAGGGAGCTTTCATTCCTGACATTGTACACCTTGTCAAATATCCATATTTGGGACCATCACAGGCCCTGGCATAGAATCTTCTCTCCTTATCTTTCCAAATAGTCACACTGTTAAATGAACATCTACATATTTGTATTAATAAAAATAGACTTAACATTTTGTCAGAGAAGCTTCTTTTGGAGTAGACATCAGTCATTGAGGAGATACATGACGGATCATAGTGCTGCGTAAGGGCTATGTGCTAAATCAGGCATCTCTATTAATCTCATCACTATCAAGTCTCAGGGAAAATTATGGATGAGGAACTGGAAGGACCACAATAGGCAGAGATTAAGAGTTGCTAAAAAATGATGCAGCTCCTGTGTATGATATGGCTGTCCACTCATGGACTCTCACTAGATGAGGTTGCCAGATCTCAAAAGACTGAAGCAGTGAGAATTCTAGAATAGGTAGTGCAGATGATCTCCCCATTGAACCCTCTACTGAGGAGCTGTTGGCAACAATAACTTCTGAGGAAGAAAATCATCCTTCATTGAGAGTGTGGTCACTAGCAGTTTTCCAAAGACCCAGTGGTGGTCTCATATCCATGCACAAATGGGCACCTAGTGGGTAAACAAAGAGTAAAAAGGCAAAGTCAGAGGGCACTTGTTGGGGGAGGTATGAGGAAAGTTACAGGAACATAATGAGGATAGAAAAAAATCATAATTTGTTTCATACATGCATAACATTTTCAAAAAATAAATTTAATTTAAAAAATAAATACAAATAAAAATTATAAATAATTCAAAGAAAAGGAACAAATGCACAAGAATCAGTAAAATATCACAATGCCTATGAGACTAGCCAGTTTTCCTTAAAAGCACAAAGTCTAAAAATTTTGTTTTTTTTAAATATATTTACATTTATGGTTCTGTGAAAGCAAGCAAACAATGTTGTATCAAATACTGCCTCCTCAGAAACATGGCCACCACAGTGCTAGTCAAACCTGCACTGTTTTGTAAAGAGCTACTTTCCTCAAGTATCTAAAGCAGTGAGAGATTTCTGGGAGCATTTAGTATGTGCACTGCTATGTATGAATCCAGTTAGCAATAAACAAGGGACATAAATTAGAATTTGAATTTCAGAATTTGAAGATAAAGCAATTAGAACATTAGAAATATATAGAAAGAATTCATTTGGTCTCAAATTTGCCAACTTGAAATTCATCGTAATGTCTACCATCATCCCAGAAGATAGTACATATAATGGAATAAAAGACTCTAATAATTTATAAAGTCAAAATTATTTAGTAAAACTATGAATAAGAAGAATAATGATTTCCCTAGAAAGTGATATCTATTATGATAATGTGTTATTGATATATCTCTGAACAGGAAATTCATGAATAGACTGGAGTCAGTGACCCAAGCCTTGCCTATACCTGGAAGTATAATTTCAGTGCTCTGACAATGAGGATTCATGAAATCACTGGCAAATTATATAATTTTCTGTAAAGAAGAGATTACTAAACTGTTTTTATTTTTAATTAAATTATTGAAATGGAATGGTTTTCTATTAAATTCATTCTTTAGTAATTTTGAAATCACATAGCCCACACTCATACATACAAACTGTTCATACAAAAAATGAAGTCATTCCCAAAGTCTATGAATCAATTAGAAAATCTAATGTAACAAAAGGAAGTGAGTAAGGGACCTAAATGAGTGCTTAACACAAAGGGAAACAAATATGTCTATTGAATGAAAAAAAAAATAAATGAAAACCTGACTGGTTCTAAAGGGTTGAATGTTTATTATTGATAAAAAGGGAGATTATAGGCAGAGACAGAGAAATCTTGGAGAGTATGGAGTGCGTGGACATGTCTAGAAGACTTAGTCTGGCCATGTGAGAAGAGGTGGAGGATATAAAGACCAGGAGACCAAGAGACAAAAAGGCCCACATAACTAAAATGGCTGGGTTGTATAAGAGCCAGAGGAGCTGGAGAAGGGCAGCCCCGCCCCTGGGATGAAGAGTTCAGAGTACTAGACAGGGTATGCCAGCTAGGAAGACCCTATAGCATGTAGGGACTAAGGGATAATGGGAGAACCTGTCATTCAGAGTCTGCTTTGATATGTTAATAGGCACCTCAGTTAATCTTGGTCCTAGGTTTGAGATCTAACATCCGCCTTTCTGTGATGTGTTACCTTACTTTAATTCTTAAGTTCAATTGTGTGATATGCTTATAACTTCTTGATCTGTAACCACAGATCAGGAGTTTAAAATGAATATCATGTATGTATCTGTAGTATCTAATTTTGCTATGCAGAACATTTTGTTTTCTTACAATATTCTTGATCTTTACTTGCCAAGGAAATCAGATTTGGGAAAAGTTGTTGGGTCAATCACGTGTCTATTTTCACCTTTTCAGTTTTATTATCACTAACGATTATGTAAACTAAAAGAAGCATTAGGATTCAGGTAACTTAGAGAAGACAGATTACCTATAAACAACTTCATTTATTCATGTTGCATTTAGGAGATCGATGACTCACAATGATTCCTCTCTCTTGTCTTTCACATGAAGCATAGTGAATGGATTCCTGTTGAATAACAAGGTTATAAATGTAAACGGACAAGGCTGGTCAGTCCCACAACGAAAGCTTGCATGCCAACTGTTGGGTCAGATGTCATCAATTACAACTATTATAAAACTTGCATCAAATGGAGTTCTTTCATTTCTTTATTCATTTATACAACAAGCACACATTAAGTACTTAGTTCCTGCATACAGCCTACCCAGCCTTAGGGGTAGAGGCAAGCAACACTAAATAAGTTAACAAAGCATTTTTACCACAAAGAAATATTACTCTTTGCAGAATTTGCTTTAAGGGAAGTCATCAGAGACAGAGAGAGTGAATTTCATGAAAGAATTTTTCTCTGTATTTTAGATTGTGTCTTAAAACTCCTTGACCCTTGCAAATGTGTGTACATCCTATGGCAATAATAAAACCATATCTCCATTTAAAGCATGTGGGATTTTTAGATAAAGTGGTAAAAATCTATAAATATTACTACAAGATACTTGGATTATGCACTTTTCTTACTAACTCACTGAATTTGTAACGAAGAAGCAAGTTATAACTTTATATATAGACACAAGACCTTAAAGAATTTAAGCACAAGCCACATTCCACTTCAAATATGGGACTCATCTAGTTACCATGAGCTGAATTGAAGTCTGTTAGTTAGTTCATAATATTAACTGTGTGGTGGGTGAGGTATGCATAGCATTATTTTTCTCCCCTTTGTGTTGCAAATTAAAGTCCTGTTCTTTCATATTCAATTTTCCTTTGGTAATTCAAAGTAGGAATCTGCTTTCACTTGTAGAAGTGCATGGCTCCTATGTTTATCTCTGAATTTTTGTGTGGGAATGTATTTATTATCATTCAGTCCAATTTCTCCATTGATAGAAACCAAATATTATAGTTCAAACCAATTACTTCCAAAAATAAAAATTCTGTGGTTTGAATGCCAAATGTCTTCCATAGTCTCATGTGTTTGCACAAAAAGTCTCTGGTTGGTGCTATGTGAGAAGATTCTGGAATCTTTGGGAAGTAGAGCCTTGCTGGTGGAACTGGGTTTCTGAAAGCAAGCCTTGAGGTTCTCCAGCTTTATTTAATTCGCACACTCACCTGTGCCTCCAGCCCACTTTCTGACTAGCATTGTGATGTACTGACTCTACTTCAGGCTCCTGCTTTTACATCTCCATGCTTGTTAACAGTATACCCACTGGAATTATAATCAGAATTAACCATTTCTCCTTGAATTTGTTTTTGGAAAGAGTATACAGAAAGTTAAAAATTGTGCATGCTCATAGATAATCCAATTATCCTTAGCGAACCTCCTAGTCAATGTCCTACGTGTTACTAGAAGAATACACAAGTATCTCATTATCTCATATAAATGTGGTTAAGTGGATATACAATTTTGTTTGTTTTATTTTTATGCTAACATCTACTTAAGTTTACTACATACTTCACTGTATTTCATAGCTATTTATTTTAAATTGACTTTAAATTAATTCCTCCACTGAAGCTTCTTCACATGCATCTTCATCTAACTTTTTTGCCTTCCTTCACCTGGTACCTAAGCACCACAGAAGGCTCTGTCATGTCATATGCACCTCACTCCCTCCTCATTCCACCTCCATCAGAGTTACTTGAAAGCTCCCTTTGTAATCTGACTAAACTCTTGTTCTTTCCATTGCATGTATTACTAATCTTTAATTTGATTTTCTCACTTCTTTAGTTGGCAATCATAGTAACGCATTATATAGCATCATCTACAAAGATTTTACTTTTGAAAAAAAAATCCATAATGACAAAAATAACATTTCTACTTCTACTTAATGTGAAGCTCTAAAGTCATCAGCATAATTTTTTGATAATGTCAACATTCATCAATGACTCAACTGATTTTTTCCTTTAGCTCAATAATTCTTGTCTTCATCTCCCAGTAAGTGATTGAAATCCTGTAATTGGAATTATCTTCTTAAATAATAAACATCACAAATAAAGATAAAAGTTTAATAAAGAACAAATGACAGGGTCTCTGGAAAATTCAGCTGGACACTCATAAGCACTGGCTGAGTTGGAGAACTCTGTAAATATAACTTTTATTCACCTGCCGTAACTGTCATCTCAGAGGCTTACTGCTAAGTAAGATCACCCTTTCTAGTTATTTTTGAACTCTAGCTGGCTTGTTCACCTCAACTGCTCTGACTCAAACTGATCTCCATGGTGACTAATTCAGTCTGGTTTCTCTCAGCATCTCACTGAATTGCTCTGCTCGGCCTCAGTCTAACTCTAGCAATTTATTCTAATCTTCTGGCACCTTCTGGCTCATTCTGTCTTCATCTGACACCTGTCTCTGCAAAACTGTCCTGGTTAAACTACCTTTCTGTGAACTCAATCAAACTCAACTGACTTTTTCTCCCTGCACCGCTTAAAAAGCATCTCTTTCCTGTCTATTCTTATGAGAGTTAGATGTTTCCTATCTTTGACTCATTCTGTCAAATCCTTCTCTGTTTCATTAACTTCTCGGCCCCTCAACTAAATGTGACATTCAAATCTGGCATCTTCCTTCTATAAACTAACCTTACCTACATTATTTTGCTTTAAAGTTGTATACTAAAACAAGTATTTATATTTAGTATAAAGAAGATTGTATACAACAACAGAACATTCATTCTTCTTGTGTATCATAGAATATTTCCCAAGATGGGATCATATCCTGGTCTAAAATAGCAAGTAAGTTCTAAGTTAAGTCTTGATGAGTTAAAAATGACTCAAATCTCTCATACGTAATATCTTTTTCCTGATGACAATGAGTGAAAGGATAGTTAATTATTAATAGTCTGATTTCCACGTGGGCAAGGGATGAGGTCCTGTGCAGGGGTAGGTCTGAGAGGAGAGGGGCAGCATACATATTCATGTAAAGTGAATAAATAAATAAATAAATAAATAAAATTTAAAAATAAATTAATTTTTAAAAAATTAAAAAAATAATGTCATGTACTAAGGATGAGTCTGTATTCCATCCAGATCATATTATTCTCCAGCATGTGTCTGCATTCTAGATGGATCATATAGATAAAAAAGGTCTTTAAATGTAATCCCTTGCTGTCTAAGCCATATTCATGAATTAAAGTTCCTCTACAGAACTCAAATCTGAAAACATGCCTAATGGTCATACACAGTGACTGTCTTTACTAATCAGATTGGAAAGAAAAATAAATTCCATAAAATCATGGAGTACAGACTTAGAGAAGTCTTGCTTTAATAATGGACAATGATTAGGTCACAACTAAAGGTGTTTGTGACCTCATCTAATAAATATTTAAAGCTCTTTAGAGGGTAGACTTTCTTTAAAAAAATACTCTGGAACAAAGAATGTAAAACTATAAAAATATTCAACATTAGTTTACAAAGCACAGTGTTTAACATAATCAAAGTTATCCTGCCCACAAAGGAGCTTGAGATAAAGAGAAAAATCAATCAATGTGTACAATGACAAAGTGTTATATTCATCTCCCAAAGGCACTCAAAAATTGCCACAAAGGGATTTATGCTATGCAGGGAGGTCCAAAGAGATAATGTAGTAATAAACAAGCTAAAAGTGAATATTGATAAATGAATAATAATAATACAGAAGTGTACATGTACCCTCTAGATAGATAAAAACAGATTATACAATTTGGGCAATTTCAGAAAATCTGTAAAGACAGACAAAACTACTTAAAAACAACAACAACAACAAAACAAAAATAAAAATGGAAGGAAAATTAGTCACAATTTTTTTCAAGAAAGTAATTAAAAGATACCTCAGAACTGAGAACAACTTCAAATGGAATAATATATATACAAATGATACTCTTACTAAAGGTAACAAAGTAATGACAAACATTTCAAATATTTGAGACAATAGAAGTTTCTTTTTAAGTATTATGAAGCTATGGAGTTACAGATCCAGAATACACAGTGACTCTTAAACATAAACTATTCTTATCAAAGCCACATAACTAAATAAAAGTTGTTGTTGAACCATCTGTAATTAAAATATAATGTCATTAGAGTTTATCATTTTCTTAAACTCTCACATCTATAGTCACTGAGAAGTCTTTCAAATATTCTTTGGAGGTAGAGAATTGGCTTAGTGGTTAAGAGAACTGATGATGCCTTCTACAAGACATGGGCTTGATTTCTAGCATCCCTATGGTGGCTTACAACTGTTGATCACTATAGTTCTATGGAATCTGGAACTGTCTGGTAGCTTCAATTTGGACCATGCACACCAGACACACATGCAGGAAAAAAAAACTAAAATTAAGGAAAAATCATGTCTTATCATGCCATTTATTTATGCTTTAATATTTTGAATTCTTCCTTACATACTAGTATTACACAATACTGCAATTAAAATCTACAGTCATGTTAAGTGTTAACTGCTTTAATTCATGTTTAAAAATGAGTTCAGATGAGTTTATGCTGATCCTACAACAATATAGTATCACTAGATACATTTAAATACTGCCCCTGTCATATTTATAATCAATTTTCATTATGATAATGCATCATTTAATTAGCTCAACTCTCATACAGAATACACCTCATTGAACTGCAGGATTTTGAAACTGTCCTGCTATAAAAATCATAAACATGGCAGAATATCATTGTGACTTAAGTTCAGGGCATCTCTTTCCAAAGGAATAGATGTGTTTACTTCCTTCTACATGCCTGCTCTTGAAGCTAAAACAATATGCAAACTCAAAGCAATGTTTATTTCTCTAGTATTTGAATTATCTACTAATTCATATACAATGAGTTTACAATTTTTCATATAAGCTTCATAGATAGCTCAACATAGTGTTAATTCAGAACGGTTTTATCAGGAGAACTGTTAAGGGAACATTATTGATCAAATGCTTATTTTCGAAAACAAGAGAATTCTGAAATAGTTGCTTCAATTTAAAGTTGAGGAAATTAAACTTAAATCTATGAAAGGAAATAAATAAGAAAGAAAAGAAAAGGCAGAATTAATTGTCTGATTTGATGGCTCATTGTTTTAAGCATATTACTTGGGAGGTTGGAGGCAGGAAGGGTGTTATTAATACAGTTCAAAGCTGTGTAGAGAGTTCTGGGCACACCTAGGCAATAGAGTGAGACCCTTTCTAAATAAAAAAGTAAACTTTAGTTAATAACATATAAAAGAAAAAGAAAAATCATTAATATGATGGAATAAGTAGATACTTACATCTTTATTTGTATTTGTTGTTATTATTTTATCAATTATTATTGTTATTACTCATTATTTTGAGAGAGCGCTTTTCTGTGTAGCTATGGCTGTCCTTGGACTTGATATATAGACCAGGCTGGGCTAAAACTTCTACTGCCTATACCCCCTAAGTGATTAAAGGCATAAGCTGGCTCAAAATCATTCAAATTAAAAATTAGTTCTTAATGGATTTCACTACAAAAAAAACCAATAAAACAGATATTCTTACTATGAAAGGATGGAAAGTATAGGCAAGAAAGAGGGCACATTCCTTGAACAATACCACCATTTTTTAAAGAATATTATGAATAATTACACTATAAGAAATATAGAAATTCAAGTTTCCAAATAATTTAATGTAACAAATTACATAAAGGAATCAAAAGCAAAATAAACAACTGGGAAGACTTTGATCAATGGAAAAACATAACTTTGTCGTTGTAAATTTACCTATAATAACATTTTCAGATAACTTCTCATGTCTATTTTCTTGGATATTTAAGTGAAATACAATCTCCATTCAAGCTAATATATTTCACAAAATTCAGAGGAGAATGAGATCTGCCTCATTTTATGATAGTTATATTACCATAATAAAACCAAAGACAATATAAGAAAAATGAACTAAAGGAAAATAAGTTCAAATAAGTATTAGAATATAAATTCTGAGCATGATTTTAACATGCAACTCTAACAAAATACAAGATAGGCTATGTTTCTGATTATATGATTTGAATGTAAAGGATGTATGCCCATCAATATAGTCACAATAAGAGAGCAAAGGAAAGTAAATACTACTATTTCTTGATCCAACAAAAGAAAACTCTCCTCATGAGATTGGTGGAGAAAGTATTTGGCAAAGTTCTTCAGAGCCACATCTTCTCGGTCAAAACAAGACATAGACAGATAGACGTAGGAGGCATACAACTCCAGGTTGATCTGGAGGTTGATGGCGGCCTCCTAGTCCTGGTGGTAGTTCTGGAGCACTTTTGAGGGAGATGCAGTGGTCATGGTGGGGTCGGGGCAAGGTGCAGTGGCGATCCAGTGGCGATGCTGGAGCTGCAAAGCAACTAAGTTGCAAAGGGCTGAGGCAGGGTCAGACAGAATTGAGCACCGGGTTCCGTTCAAGCACTGTTGAAGCAGGAACCCAAGGCGACTCTGGGCTAGAATGTTTGGCCTAGCTATCTCTTTTAATGAGAATTTTCTCTGGGCTGTGGATGGAGACTTTGTCTTTGTGATGTCTAAGAAATTTACTAAATGAAAAATAAGCTAAATGTTCAAATTCAAGTTGCTTTTAATATAAGGGCCAAAACAAGTGGCATCCTACTGTCTCGACACAGGTGAAGTAAAATTTCCTGATTTTAACAGGAAAGTGGTATGTCTGGTTTTGAACTAGCACTAAATTTTCAGTTTTATTGTAGTTCAGATTTTAAGTAACTATACCTGTCTTTCATCTGAAAATGACTTGCTGTGGCATAAACTAGAAGTTGAGTAAAAGTCATGGGCTCCTTACATTTTTAATAAAATAAGTACATTATTTTTTTCCTTTTTTATTAGATAATTTCTTTATCTCCATTTCAAATATTATCTCCTTTCCTGGATTCCCCTCTGAAAACTCCCTATCCCCTCCTCCTTCCCTTGCTCACAACCCACCGACTCCTGCTTCCTGGCCATGGAATTCCCCTACACTGGGGCACAGAGACCCATTATTACATTATTAGTAATAATAATTCATAATAATTAGTAATAATAATAGTAATAAATAGTACATTATTGCATAAATGTTAATTATTGTAGTTCTGAAAAGGAATCACATTAAAGATAACAAGCATAAAGATTAATTTTTTTAGTTAAAACAAGATGATTATAATTAGACTTGAAAATATGCTGAGTAGCAGCTAGAAAGGTTGATCAAGAGTAAAGAAGATGTATTACTTCTGTAAAGGAACTATGTTCTGTTTCCAGCACCCAACTCATCAGTCTTACAACAATTGTGACTCTAACACCACAGGATCTAATACTCTCTTCTGGCCCTTTTGAGTACCTCCCCCCATGTAGTATGCACTCAAAAAAGTAAATGAATAAGCATAGTCATTAAAAAGAAAATTCATTGCTTAGCTTCACAGAAGTAAGCAGGCTCCATGTTTTTTATTTTCTTTCGTTTATTTTGGCATGGTATTTCCCTTCAAAGAATGCCTGCTTACTTCTTTGAACTATATGATCTTGCTCTTGCTTGAGAACTGAAAGCAAATTTGAGAAGAAAGAAACTACTGGTACAAGAGGAAAAGACACAGCTGTGAGAGCAAAGAATTCTATTGACTTTATCGTACAGATGGAAGAGGGTGAAGAATATCCCAGAAGCTCATGGAAACCAAGGCAGTACAAAAACATGTGCCTGTTCTTGCAGACAAACAGATTTCAGTTCTCAGCACCCACCAGAATGAGAATAAACCACAATGATTACAGACTCTGAGAAAATAAAAGTAAAATTGTGTTTAAAGGTGTTATAGTTATATAACCTTAACAATGGCTAATTAGTCACTTTTCTTATTGCTTGAAAGAAAACACCTGACAAAAGCCACTTAAGGAAGGAAAACACTAGTTTGGCTCACAGTTTGAGAAGTCATGGTAGCAAGAAGGTGAGGCAGCTTCTTACATTGCATCCACCTTCAGTCAAGGAGCAGAGATTGTTTATCTCCTTCTTACGTTCGGAGAGCCCAGCTCAGAGAATGGTGCTGTCTACATTTGGGTGAGTGTTCCTATCTCAACTAACCGGATCTCTAAAGTCCCTCATAGAGACATGAAAATTTCCTTCCTTACTCGTTCTATACACTGCTCCCTTCCTCCCTCCTTGTTTTCCCTTATTATTCACCAGCTTACTTTATTATTCTTCAAGGATCAGAAGAAAAAAAAAAAAAAACCTAAGCCTCGAACTTAACTTCCTTAAAACGTGATAACCCAGACCCATGCCCTCACCTTATGCTTACAGAATTGAAAGAGTCCAGCACACTGATGCTGCCTCTATCACAAGGGAAATAGCTAGTGTTTCAGTAGTTTGCCCACTTGACATAAGTGCTTCTAACTGTGGAAAACACATGGCTAGGGAATCATGAATCTTTAATGGGCTTGGATTCTAGAGGCCTTGGTATAAAAATAGCCGTTGGAACTGTGCAGTAATGTTGATTATACATTAAATTCTGCCACGCATTGCAAAGATAATATGTCTCTATGAATTCCATTTCTATTTCTCATTATCTGTATCCTACACCATTAACTTTTAATGAATGTGCCTTTTATTCACTGTCCCAACATTGTTTTTCTTCTTCAAATATCTAAGAACTTTTAAAGAAAGAAAGAGTATTTTTATTTGGTGTGGGAATCTTATTTCCATTTGTTTTTTATTCTGATGAATTTGTCATAGCTAAAATGGTAAGGACTGATTCACTACAAAGACATCTAGAGACCCTGCCTCCATCTTGGTCCTTGTCCATTTCATAATTTCATTTTAATACACTTTTTTATCCTTGATTTTTGTTGTTTCTCTTATGAAATCTTGATAGTAATACAATGATATAATGTTCCTGGTATCACAAGGAATCATCAGTAAGTTGTTTCTGATGATATGATAAGGTAAATATTATTCTCTAGTATGATGTTAGTAGATGTTATTGCTTGTACCCAACGCAACCCACACCACACACACACCACACACACACACACACACACACACACACACACACCACACACACACACACACAGACACACACACACCACACACACACACAGACACACACATGCATGCACATGGCTACATTTAAGGGGCAGAGATCATGTTGACTGGTCATCATCCTATGGTAGAGCATGAATTCTTGGAAATAACAAATCATAAGGCTGAATCTCCATAGCCCTGATATGGGAGCAGAGCACAAGGTCAGTTCAAACCCAGTATCATTACAATTATAAGAAGCTACAGCTAATACAATGAGCACACGGATGATCATATTGGTGTAATCTGTAAAAAAAGATTAAAGAATAAATAAAAAAAAATTTAAATAGAATGACAGTGCCTAATTATGAAGACACAATTATTTGACTCTCAGAGTTATGTGACACAGTGTAGGCAATGGGGTCATCTCAGTTCTATTCTGTGACTCTAAAGTTTTACATATCCAAGAAATCTGCTGCTGTGAGCAATGTAATCCAGAGAACTTGCAGCCAGTATTTCTTCATTTACTTTTAGCCAAGGACCTTAAATTTCTTTTAAAATTTAGTCCCTTGTTTCTCAAGTTCAGTACAATAAATATCCTAAGGCCTTCCCCTTATACCACTAGGGATTAAAAATGCGTGACTCAATTTTTCTGAATTAGATAAAGAACTCACATCAAGAATTTAATTCCCCAGAAATAGTAGTCACTGATAGTTGAATTATAGTATTCTGAGTGGGAGAGAGGGACAGAGACAGAGAGACACAGTGAGAGTGCGTATGTGTGAGAGACTGAGAGACACAGAGTGAATGAAAACATTCTTTTACATGCAGAAGGTGGATAAATTGAAATCTGTCTTTCTCTATGTAAATTAAAGAGAAAACTTTCAGTCTAGCTGCAAAAAAAGACTATTATTACTAGAAGACTACATTTGAAGAGGATAGATATTGGGATTTTTGTTTACTCTTGTTTTTCTTTGCATGTGTATGAATGTATGTATGTGTGTATGTGAGTTCATGTGTGTGAGCAAACACATGTGAGGGCGAGTGTGCATAGTTGTATGCATGAGCAAATGGAGACCAGAGGTTCACATAGAGTGACCTCCTTGATTGTTCCACTGAATTTTAGTATAGAATAGAGTCTATTCGGCGCATGAGGAGAGGAGTTAAGAGGGTAGTAGTGGCAAAGAAAGGCAGAAAAGAGAGAGAGTAGAGAAGTACAGGAGTAGAAGAGGAGAGAAGTAGAGGCTGACCATGAGCACACAGAGAGGGGGAAGGGAATGGGGAGAGAAGGGGGAAAGTGAGTCAGGGAAAGAGCATGAGAGGAGCAAGAGACCAAGATGGCAAGAGCTGCTGTCTAGTTCTTGAGTCCTAGGATTACAAACTTGTGGTCATGCCCATCAAACATGCACCTGGATGCTAGATATCTAAATTAAGGTCCCCAAGACATTGAGATAAGTACTTTATAGACTGAGTCATCTTACTAACTCTTAGATGTTTGAATTCTAATACTATACTGATAGCCAAAGAACCTTTTTAAAAATAAATGAACTAGATCTTTGTAGTAAAATCTCACTTGTCTTCTGATATTTACAAAACTACAAAGCAAGATAGAGGATAAAACTAAAATAACATAATTACATTCAACTTTACATAAGTAAAGTTCATAGAGTAGCTACATTATCATTAAATAACATTTAAAAATGTAGACTTTTCTGGTCTAGCACTGAGCCTAATACACAGAAACATTTAAGCCCTGCAATCTGCATTTCCAGAGGTATGTCACATAAGAGGATAGATACCATGCCACTACCTACTTTTAGGGTTTTGTTGTAATTTTTGAGATTATAATATAATTAAACCATGTTCCCTTCTATTTTCTCCCCCAAGCCCTCCCATTTACCA
>JADRCD010203147.1:0-13629 GCA_019843815.1 Montemys delectorum
CTTCCCCTCCCCATCCTCCCCATCCTCCCCATCCTCCCCATCCTCCCCATCCTCCTCCTTGGATGTTTTGCTTTGTTTAGTAGTGCTAGTTGTCAAAGATGCTGACAAGGGCTGTGCCACTCAGACATCTCCCAGCCCTCACAGTATTTCCTTACTTTCTCTAGGGCTTCATAACTAGTATGGCCTTTCCTGCTCTGAGGTTAGAGAGTGAACCCATAGTTGTTTTAATACTTTTATAATTACATTTTTTTCTCTGCTTAGCCCTCGATTTTCTGTAACTTAAAATGTAGACCAGGCTGGCCTCCAACTCAGAGATCTGCCCACCTCGACCTCCTGAGTGCTGGACTAAAGGTGTGCACCAGACCTGACTTATAGTTGTATTTTTATTTTTATTTTTATTTATCCTTAGTTTTAGCTAGCAAGGCCTCCCTGGATAGCCCTCCGCTGACTTTGAACTTGATCCTCCTGCCTCCTGTTTTGGGTCTGTGTGGTGGAGTTATTACAGATGTGGACCCTTACACCAGACCCTTGTTTGGTTTATGTGAAATCTTGACCCCCATTTGGAATTTATGTGATGTGTGCGAATGTGAGGTGGTTGGTGTCAGCTTTACGTCCTCTGCTTGCCTTGCTGCCACCAGACTGTCTCTGCGCTGTATGTGCTTCCTTCCTGAGTTAAGACCTACACTGGCTGCACACACACTGTCCTATGTATTCGCGTCTCCTTTTAGCTGCGTGGTTCTGCTCCACTGACCTCTGTGTGTTGATCCTGGCTGTTTTAGTTAATGCAAGTCTGCTGTAAAATCTGGTACAGTTTTTCACTTACTAATTTTTTATGATTTCTTGTTTTACTTTTTATTTATTTATCTTTATTTTTATTTTTATTTTATTTTATTTTTTCGAGACAGGGTTTCTCTGTGTAGCCCTGGCTGTCCTGGAACTCACTCTGTAGATCAGGCTGTCCTCGAACTCAGAAATCCACCTGCCTCTACCTCCCAAGTGCTGGGATTAAAGGCGTGCATCACCACCTGTTTTGCTTTTTAAAAATGGCTTGCCTTTTAAAAAGAATTGGAATCTTTTCCTTTAAAGATGTATTTTTTTCTTCAATTCTGTATTGTATGTGAATCTGTCTGAGTTCATGTGTGTGAGACTGAAGACACCTGAGGCGGCAGGGTGTCAGACCCTCTGGAGCTGGAGCTAACACGTGGTTGTGAGCACCTGGTGTGCATACTGGGACCTGCTCAGCTACCTCTCCAGCTCCTCTCACCGCATCCTCTGTGTTGGTTTTCATACTGTGTGAATAGATGTTGGGCCTAAGTGTATGCCTGCACCAAGTACGTGCCTGATTCTTCCAGAAGCCAAAAGACGGCATTGGATTCCCTGCAATAGGAGTTGTGGGTGCTGGGAACCGAACCTGGGTCCTCTGACAGAACAGTCACTGAGCCTAACTGTTCAGCCTTCTGTCTTTTGTTTTTGCTTTTGAGGCAGAGTCTCATGTAGCCCAGGGTAACGTTGACTTTTGTATGTAGCTGAGGATAGGAACTTCTGCTCCTCCTGCTTCTGCCTCTCATGTGCTCTGAGTATAGAAATGGATCTCTTCATGTTTCCTCACTGGTCATTGTTCAGATGAAACCTTCTGACTCACCAGAGGTTCTGTAGAATTCTCTCTCAAGCATTGAGATGAAATCCACCTACTATGAACTGAATCACTTCATATGTGGGTACGTGGCATCCACTGTAGTTGGACACCCCAAGGTCCTTGACCACGTCTTCTCATGGTACCAAACTCGCCTCATCCCCAGAGAAAGCCTCACAGCAGCAAAGAGTCCTTCTCTACCCGTGACTGGAGTTGTGTATCGGCCTTTGCTGCCTGGCCTTTTTCACTCAGTATGGTATTTTTGAGATTCGGCCATGCTGTAGCGTGTAACAGTTCTCCTTAATGATATTCTGCTGTGTGGTCTGTCACACTGCCCTAGTCACTGTTCTATTGCTGTGCCATGACCAAGGCAAGTTATAAAAGAAAGTGTTCATTTTGGGGCTTAAGGCTTCTAAGGGTTAGAGGCCATGATGGCTGAGCAAAGGCTTGGCTGCAGGAACAGCTGTGAGCTCCCATCTGATTGGCAGGTAGGAGGGAAGGAGGGAGAGAGGGACTCACAGGTTTCTTTGCCATTTTTTAAAAAAGAAATTGGGCTGTCATTTTGTTGTTAGCTTAAACATTCTTTATGGATTCTGGCTACTAGCTTCTTACCAAGTACACAGCTTGTCCGTGTTTTTGTACCTGTGCTGAGGCTGCTGTGGATTTGTACCTGTGCTGAGGCTGCTGTGGATTTCCATGGTGGTGGTTGCTTGTTTTGGAGGGTACAGAATTATCTTGTCTAAATAGTGGTTTCTTTCCCCCTATTTACCCCAAAACTTCTGTTGTTTTATGTTCATCAGCTGATAAAATTGAAATGTCCATCGATTGGTGCTCTTGGCGGCAAACCCCTCACCGTGCTTGCCTCTAACTGCAGTGGCGCAGCATCCTGCGGGCAGGCAGTGGCTGATCACTGCACGGTGCTGGGAGACCTTTAGCTTTTTTCTAGAGGGTCGCCACTGAAATAACATTTCTATGGATCGTTATCTCACATGTGGCTAACTTCCTGGCCTGTGAGGGTGGGATGCTCATTACCAGAGGTTGAGACCGTCAGGGGTACATTCCCCACAGCTGGGCTCCACTTAGACTTTTAGCGCAAGTCCATGCCCATTTACTGATGGGCGGCAGAAGGAGATGGTGGCTATGTAGTCAAAGGGTGGGGAGGGGTGGTTTTAGAGTTCTGACTTGGGTTTTGTCATAGAGGCCTTTGTGCCTTGAGTGAATTGCACTGTAGTACATAAGTAAGCCTTTGAATGGGTGAGTGTGGCATGCTTCGCAGGTGCCTCGAGTTAGCCATGCCGTGTGCTGATAATCAGAGAACATGGCAACAAGATGAGAGCTGGGTCCATGTGTTTTCAAGGTGAGCATTATAAGTTGAGAAGCTCAACAGGTGTGAACATAGGGGACAGTCCTTTGTACACAGCAAGCAGAGACATGTGTGCTGCCAGACTCGATGTCTGCTCGAGCACTTCTGTCCAGCAAGCTCAGGTGCCTTGCCACTGCTGCTGTTCCTGAGTGGCTCCTCCCAGCCTCTGTCTTCAGGGCTGTGCCCTGGGTTCTCAGGGTGTGGATGGGTCTAGCTACTGAGCTCTCAGCACGCATTCTTCCTCCTGTGTTTGGATGGTTTGTGATTTGATGTCTTCCTGGGCTGGAGAGTGGAGTGGGATTTACGGCACCAATGGTTCTTTAGTTCCAGATGCTTCATCAAGATGGAGCAAATAAGAAAGAGAAGATGAAGACAAAAGGGGTGAACGCTGAAGACGGCCTGAGAGACGATGTGGAAGATGCTGTCCACAAAGTTGGCAGTGCAACTGGATGCACGGTTAGTACCCTTCCCTGCAGCTCTGCCTCACAGCTGGATGCTCAGGTACTGCCATGCAGAGCTGGTCTGCCAGAGCCCAAGAGACTGGAGTGCTGTTACTCATTTCCCTATTTGCTGGATTTCAGCCATTAATGCTCAAGGCCCTAGGAGTCGGTTTCATCCTTCTGAGGGCTTGATTTGCCCAGGTAAAGGTCTAGTTTATTTATAAATGCATTGTCATGGCTGCTGCCTTGTTTGAACTTGACGTTCTTGGCAGATGAGGGCTTGGAACCTTGTCAGTTCTCTGCCCTGTGTTCACGTGTGTCAGGCTGATGGGCCAGAGCTCCGGGAGCACTACACCAGCCACAGTCTTAAGTGTTTCTCTGTTTCTTTGATAGGATTTTAATTTAATAGTCCAGAACCTGGAAGCTGAAAATTACAACATTGAGTCTGCAATAATCGCCATGCTTCAGATGAACCAGGGGACAGGAAACGGTAAGTCTGTGACTGAGGCCTGTGAAGAAGCTGCAAAGGTGACGCTGGCGCTCCCTCAAGATGCTGTTCACAATTCTGGTTGCTGTGGTGTCATCCACTCTGTGCATCCACCCCCTTCAAGTGCTGTGAGTGTGTGCAGGCAAGACAACAAATAGCCATGCCTAGTGTTTGTGCATTGAAATCTCAGCAGCCACTGTGTGGGGCAGTGTAGGGTAAGGTCGCGTTTTGTTTCTAGATTTGGGATACAAATGAATGCTTTATCCTTAAAAATTATCTTTAAAAAGTTTATCTAAGGAAACAAACCCTGCTGGCAGAAAGTTGTCTGTGAGCCTTGCTGCCAGCCAGGGCTTTCCGTGTTCTTCCTGCAACCTTCCTTACTGTTGAGTCAGGAAGAGTCAAATTCCATCTCAAGGAACCTGGCTTTGCAAATGACAGGGGTCTAGGGACCTGGTGATCTTGGAGTCCCTTACTGCAGGTATTCTGTGTAACTGCTGGGCTCTGGGTTTTAACAAAATGCCTTTCTTTCGAAGATGCAGAGGAGAACCATGAGCCTGGTGACAGAGTGAAGCAGCGAGGCCCTTCACGTGAGGAGGCAGGCAGCGGCTCCAGACTCTCTGGAAATCAGGGCAGAAATGAAGGCAGGATGGAGACCAGTGAGGCTTGGGCCAGCGCTGCTGAAGAAAACAAAGCACATAAAAGCCAGCTCCAAAAGGTGCGGTAGGGTGGGGAGGCAGGGCCTGCGGGGACTCTGTGCCGGGCCGGAAGTAGGATTTCACCCTACCGTGCATTTTTCTAATGTATGGAAGCAGTTCTTGCAGAGCATCTGGGGGCAGGCACTGAGAAGCAGAAAGATGACCTTCTTGTCCCACAGTCGTAGTAGGAGGTTGTGTCTCCCCTTTCTGTGTGGAAGCTGCCTTCCATCTGGTGTTCCTTTCAAGGGCACAGGGTCTTTGTATTGTTTGTAGTAAATAGCTTTTCTGTGTAAATCTTTGTGCTCTGCGTTATTTTCTAGCATGAAGTCCCAGGTGAAATGTGTGAAATACAGGGTATGTCTCTCTAGTGAGTGAGGCTCTTGGTAACCTGTCAGATGTGTACCTGCATCCCTGCCCCAGCTCCAGCAAGGGCCCACGATGCCAATAGTCTCCTCAGGTTAGAACTCATCTTAAAGGCAGACGTTCTGGGCTAGACTGCCACCTAATGTGCAGAAAGCGATGATGCTTTCTGAGATCTTACAGCAGTTAGGGAGAATGTGTCTCCAGGCCCACTAAAATCCATCGGCTGCTGGACTAGGGACACTGTCTTTGTGGGTCAGGGTTAAATTGTTTTATGAAGAGGATTTTTATTTGATGCTTCAGGAAGGGAACATAAATTTCAAAGTATATTTGAACAATAACAGAAAAGAAATCATTCTGGTCTCTTGGGCTCATAGTCATGCAGCACCAGCGACCCGCATGGCTCCTGTCTATTCCAGGTCACAAACAAGCATCGGCGGGAACAGCAGCGACTGGAGAAGAAGAAACGTCAGGAGGAGAGGCACCGCCTCAAAGCCTTGGAGACCAGAAACAGCAGCAGGGACACGGGCAGAGGTGAAGCAGACGCGACCACGCAGGTCACCTTGGTGAAGACCTTTGCTGCTCTGAACATCTGACTCTCAGGCCCTGAGAGCTGAGGGAAGCCCTGCTGACAAGGCTTCCCAGCCACATGTCCTCTGAGGATGAGACAACTGTCAGTGCCCACACACGAGCCCACAGGAGCCAGTGTCCTTCAAGCTGCCTCTTTCCTAAGTTTTGCTGTGTGACAGTGTGGTGACACCATTCACCTCCTGGAACTCAAACAAAACACTGAGTCCCAGGCAGGTCATGGGGCAGGGGCTTTGTTTGCCATGCGGATCTGAGCGGTGGTTCTAGACTCTTCCCTTGATGCGTGGGGTGGGTTCCCTGTAAGAATTCTTGAAGCCGTTCAGCACAATTATTAGAAACTTTCGGTGACAACGCCCTTTGTTTCTCTCTCATTTTCAAGCAGGATGAGTGTCCTGGTTTCCCAGCTCAAGAGTGTGTTGAGGTTTGATTTGCTCCTGAAAAGGGTCGCTCGGACATGTCAGTGGTAGGACAGGACCAGTAGCTCCCAACAGCCTGGGGGGGTCAAGGCCATCTCTATTCCTCCTGTCTCTGGTATTCTCTCAGAGAGTGTGGGTGTCCCTCCCCTCTCACCACGTGGTGCATGTGTCTGGCTATGAGTGAGACCTGG
Organism: Montemys delectorum; assembly: GCA_019843815.1. NCBI lineage: Eukaryota > Metazoa > Chordata > Mammalia > Rodentia > Muridae > Montemys > Montemys delectorum. The sequence continues at coordinate 6,174 of JADRCD010203147.1, forward strand.
GTTTGCTGGGAGCCCCACAGTGTGGGGGACTTTGGGACAGTGAGAAGAAGGTGTGGCACTGCTATGGCTGGGTCTAGAGCTGTGCAGGGGGAGCTGGGGCTCTTGGGTTCTCCTTGGAAGAATCTCAAGCCAGCAGTCTTCAGGAATAAGGTTTTCCAGGCTTTAATTTTAAGTAACTGTATTTTTCTTTTTGCTATGCTAGACTCAGAAAGATGCCTACAGAGAAATGACTGGTTGTTTGGTCTACAGGTTATAAACTTTCTTAACATGAAAATGGAATGAATTCCCATACCGTAGCTTGGCATGCTGGCTCAAGCCAAGCCTGTAATCCCGTCACTGATGTAGAGGCAGGATTGCTACAAGTTTGAGGCCAGCCTAGGCTATGTACCGAGCTCCACGCTAGCTAGGGTTAGGATGAATGGTCCCATTTCACTCCCCACCTGTGAGGTGGGGGAATCTTACAAACAGGTTTGGGTTTTTTTGCTTTTTTTGTTTTTTTGTTTTTTAAAGTTAAATCTTATTTGGGATTTCAGTACTGGAGAAAGTGTAGCAGTGGCTGAGGGGGCTGCCTGTGGCTAAGCTAGATGGCAGGGGAGAGGGCCTGCACCAGGCTAGGTTATGTGGACATTAACTTTAAACTGTCATGTGTCAGGTAAACAATCATGACTAAAGTTGATGCCCTCTGGGAACCTAGTGTTTGGACTAATCCTGTACACTCGGTCAGCAGAGAAATTATTTCTTGTCACTAAAAGCAAAAAGAAAATTACAAAAGCATCTAAATGCAGACGACACTGTCTGGGCAGGTGTTGGGTTCATCCAGTCGATTATCAGCAGGCTGCTAACTTCTTCAGGCTAATGATGGCCTCTAATTGTCCATTGGTTCAGCTTTGGAACTTTGTGTTTGGACACCTAAAGTTTCCTGGACTTTCTCCCAGGACGCTGTGTTGCTCCCTGCTTACAGTACGGGACATTGCAATGCTGTGCGGATTTGCAGATGACATGCTCAGTCCCAATAAGTAGGGCAGGGTGGTGGCTGCTGTGCCCTGAGGGAGCCAGTGTTCTCGGAGGTTACCCGGGCAGGGCCTGAATGAAAGCTCTCTGCTCCCAGCTTTGTACAGCCTGACGGCAGAATGCCAGGTCCTTGAGAAAGGTCAGGACTGTTTACCAAAACCTCAGGATTGGAAGTTAGAAGTGGCAGGCCTAGGCTGGCTACTTGGTGGTGGAGTGCTTGCCTAGTGTGTGGGAAGCCTGGGTTCCATCCCCAGCACTTAAAAATCCAAGCTGTAGCTAGCTCTCAGCAGCTCGGGAGGGTGGTGCCTTCGCAGAGCTGCTATTTAGCTGGCAGAAGCTGCCGCCTTGGGGCTCGTGGGTATCAACTCCTGGGGATGCATAAGAGAACACCTTTCTTTACAAATTTGCATTTAGTTCTGGGTTACCTGCCTGGCAGTAGCCTCTGCTCTCTGGAACACAGTAATACTTTCTTCAAAACAAGTTTGTCTTGTCACCAGCTTCCCAGTTTCAGCTGGTGTATTTAATGTGCTGGTTATTGGGAAGGGGGCACTTGCACCTGCCTCAGGCTCAGAATATGGGCTCTATTACCTCAGTCTTACAGAGGGAGAGGTGGATGGTCCGTCACATCACCACGTTAGTGGATTCCTGACAGTTACCTCATTGGCAGCCAAGGGGAGACCCAGTGTGATGAGCTTTGGGGCAATGATGGTTAACACTGTTCCTCCAGTCCACGTGCTCTCAGAGAAGCTGTTCTGGGAAGGGAACTTGACAGCCTGTTGGCTGTGTCCCAGCTGCTACCTGAGAATGTCATGGTAGCTCATAAGGAGGCCACAAAGAGAAGCCATAGTGCTTCATGGCCGTTCACTGGCCTTAATACTGGGGACAGAGGTTTTCTAGGTTTTAAGAATAATTTAAGGTTAAACTTTAAAAAAAAAATTGATGGAAGCACGTTTATATTATAGGGAGATGAGTTAGCACAGGCTAGACTTGTAGATAGCACAGCCCACTAGGAGTTAGTGCTGGGGATACATAAGCTCATTTGGTTCTCAACCAGAACACCTACCTTGAGGGAGTGAAGTATGGCCAGGAACTGTGGCAGCAAGAAACAGCTTTGGTGTGCATCAGCTTGCCAGTGGTTTCTTCCGTGCGCTCTGAAAATACCTCGGACCATATCTTGATTGTGAAAGTGAAGAGGGCTGACCTTGCAGGGCAGCTGGGTGGGGATCAGTGGGGAACCTTCTTGTAGCTCAGGCACAGTGCCTACTTCCCTGGGGAGCAACGTGCCCTGCTGGGGCAGGGCTGGCTGGCGGTGGAGGCTCAGGTTACCAGGTAGTGTCAGGTGGACTTGGCCAGCGCCCTGCGCTCAGAGTGAGCTCGCCTTTAGTCTTTCACGTTCTGAGGAACTACTGTCTGCCTGGGTTTTACCAGGATAACATAGAGTGCCCTTATTTTACCTCTGAAATGATCAGCTTGGGCTTCCAGCTGGGTAGAGGAGACCTGAATCCCCAGGCAGAGTGGACTCAGTCACCCCAAGCAGAGGATGTGAGCAAACCAGGAGGCACCTCCTCAGAGCCATGGCCTCTGTGGCCCTCCTGGACCCGTCCCCCGTCTCCAGCCCCAGCCCCAGCCTCAGCTTCCTACCTCTAGGCCCAGGGCAGGTACGGGCTTCAGTTGTCTCTCCCAGTGTTGTCTCGAGCAGACCCAGAGGCGCTGTTGCTGCTGCTGTTGTTGTTTCCTGAGACGGTTTCTCTGTGTAGCCCTAGTTGTCCTGGAACTAGCTCTGTAGAACAGGCTATCCTTGAACTCAGCGATCCGCCTGCCTCTGCCTCTGCCTCCTATGAGCGCTGGGATCAAAGTCATGGGTTGCCATGCCTGGCTCCAAGAGGCACTTTGACAGGAACATTCCCCACATCCTTACGTGCCCACTGCTCCATGTCATCCTTGCGTTTGTTTAGGTTCTAACAGTTGACTGCTGGGCCCAGTTGGTGGTTTCTGCTGAGTGGAGGGGGGCAGCAGCATCCCTCTGTTGTTAAGTGGGAGCGTGGTGTGCGACTCCCTGCACTTTGAGGCTGGGCTCCGAGAGCTCTGTCCCAGGTCAAGTTGTGACAGTTTGTTCAGCCTTTTCTCTCTAGAGTCTCAGTTCAGTGAGTCAGTTGAAATGGTTCCTGGAGAAGGCTGGTAGCCATGCAGAGGACACTGTCCCCGAGCCGAGTACAGTTGCACATTCGCACATGAGTTTACAGTAAGCAGGGCATACCTGTAGGCCAGGGCTCCCTTTGCTGTGTCCTGAGCACAAGAGGAAACCTTTGGAGTCTGGCTCTGATCCTTGCACATGAGCTTCCTGCAGGCCCCTGTTACAGCACCATGGCAGTCAGTGAAGTTCATCAGCCCTCTGCCTGGGCTCTGAGCCCTGCTGTTGTGGGGCTCTTCTTGTCTTCCATCCTTGGGGGCTCGTTTTCCATGGCGGCTACCCTCCCAGCATCCCTTACTAGCACTAAGATCAGGGAAGGGGAGACGTGCCTTGGGTCAGGTCCAGCACCTAGCACTCGCTCCCCTGTGAAGAGGGCCAGTGTATCTGCCTTCTCCCTTTTTCTAATTGCACTATACTTGTTCTGGCTTCAGTCTAGAGGTATCTAAGGTCTCCATGGGATCATGACCCTTAGACTCAGCAAGTCTGCCTTAGTTCTAGAGCGTCGTGGTGAGGAATCACCATTTCCTGGTCTCTCTCTCTCCACAGCTTGCGTTCATATGAATCATTTACTTTTTCTTTAACTGAAGTACTGTACTTGGCTATCTGCACTGTTTTAAGAACCAAATGTTTTTGTGTTTTTATCCTCAACACTTGGTGCGATAGAAGCCGCAGAGACGTGCCACTTTATCTTTGGAACTGATTTTGTATACCAATAAATTCTAGTTTAAAAGCAAAGTTCAGGTCGGCTTGTTGTTGTCTGTTAGCTTCGCTTGGGTGAGTGAGAGGGGCTGAGAAAGCATGCTGGGAAATGTCCTTTCCCCAGCTGGGCAGTCATTTGGGATCTGGCAGAGGTAGGATGGCTACAGGGGAGTATGGCTGTCCCATGGCTGGGCAGATCACTCTGAAGACCCACCCAGCACCTCATTCCATGGCTGACGGCCTATATGTCAGCTGCCACTCTGAGACTTACCCTCCTCTTCAGGATACCACCAGTATGGCTTCCTCTTGTAATGCCCCTTGGGCCCTTGAACAGTACCCTCGGCCTCAGCCAGCAGAATTCATAGATTTTCCTGCTCTGACACTGATTGCACTGAGGACCTGTGGTCCAACCGCTTCAGACTCTGGCTTTGCGCCTTTTCTGAAACTGGCCCACCTCTGTGGCAGAGGGGTCTGGATATTGCTTGTATCCAGTTTATTCACCCATGCAAACATCTGCAACTACTGACTCTTGAGTCTTTGGAAACAGCTGGAACCCTGTTTGCTAAAGGTGTCCTGTGTAGGGATGAAAGCAGACACATAACTATGATCCAAGCACACTCATGGAGATGCAGCTCTGTGGGTGCTTGCCTGGCACCCATGCGTCTCTTAAGTTCCATCCCTAGCACCGTATAAATGGCATGGAGGTGCACGGATAGTAAGCCCAGCAGTGAGACCCTGGCTCAAAAACGGAACAACAAAGGAACCCTAACACAAACCAAAACAGGACCTAAAGAAAGGCTGAGCAGATGGCTCAGGAATTCAGAGAAATGGAGGGAAGTTTAGAGGTCTGTGCATGAGAGGGGAGGTAGATATGGAGCTCGGGAAGACTCCAGCAAAGGACCAGGAAAGCCTTGGGTTTAGGGTAGGGTATGCCTAGAGTACTCAAGGTGCGAGGGAGACTGGAAACATTTCATCAGAGCTCCTCAGAAGAGCAATGCTGTGCTTCCCCAGTGAGGTCTAGACTCAAGGCACACTTAGTCCAGCTGGGCCATGTGTTGGATGTGTGCACTTGGCTCTACTGTATTGTGCTCTGAAGACACAGCAGCTAGCAGTCCTCCAGAAGGACTTCTGCTGCATCTCTCCTGACAGCTTCACTTGTTTGCCTCTAGGGACATCAGCTCAAAGGCATTCAAGGCTAATGACTCTCTCAGACAGGCATCCACTTAAGCTCTTGCTCCCATGGTGGCATGCCAAGGGGCTAGTCAAGCGAATCAATGTAGTGTTTATCAACCCCATGTGGCACCCCTTTCCGCAGATAGTTCCAATGAAAGCAGGCATTTGGAAACTGCCTTTGCTAAGAGGCGCTGACTCCAAACTTGGGCTCCCAGGCAGCTGGAAAGCTGGTGTTCTTGCCTTCATTTGTTGTGTCTCCTTTATGCTGGCTCAGACTGCTTGACTGCACTGGCCACTCACTTTCTAAGGCGTCTTAGTCTACCGAAGCCCTTCAAGACTGAAAACACAAAAACCCGTTGTCTTAAATCTGCAGTCACCTTGGACTCCAGGAAGAGCAAATCCCTCAGGATGAACAGCCCACAGGGTGAGGATGACTGTGCCTGCAGAGGCTGCGGCCTGGGGCTGATCATCCTGTAGAAACGAGATTTGGATCCTTGGTAAGGGCTGGAGTGAAGAGACTTAACAGTTCAGGGCCAGAACTGAGGCAGTGATGGGCCGGAGCAATTCATTAGCCAGAACTACCTACATACGTCTCTTGCCCACATTTTCCCACTGTTTAAATCTAAAGCTCTGATCAGCACCCCCAAGATCAACTTGGGATTATTGGCTCTCCACTTTGTTTCTCCTCCCTCCTGCCTGTTGTCTAAATCTCTCAGCTCGTTGGCTTTTTTTTTTTTTTTTTTTTTTTACTTTTTAAGACAGATTCTCTTATAACCAAGACTGGCCTCAAGCTCACTGTATAGCTGAGGATGACCTTGAACTCTTGACCCTTCTGCCTCCATCTTCTGAGCATCAGAAATACAGTCCTGCTCTACCCTGTCCAATATATGATGGAGATGGAGTCCAGGACTTCCCATAGGCTAAGGCAAGCACGCTACCAGCAGTACTACATTGCTCTCAGAGTTCTGTCTCTTCAATTAGGGTAGTGGGCTGAGTATCCGAGCCTAGCCTGTTGGAGCTGCTGCAGCCAGAGCTTTCGCCCTGAACTCCAGGTACATCACACACCCCCAGAATCAACTGGTCAGATCCTTTAGCCTCATTGGCATGATGAACATAGTAGATGAAGCAGATATGCAAGAAGTAATTGAGTGTGGATGGAATATCCATAATGCCCCAGGCCCTCATTTAAACCTTAACACTGCTAGGGAGGTTGATGATGGATCTGTCCATTATCATCAGGCCCTTCAGTTAGTACGGGACATCTCATTTATCAAGCACTCTGCATAATGGAGCACTCTTCGTATCACTTTTCTTAGGAGCAATAGCACAGACAGGAATAGGCTGGTTCCAGACCAAAGATGACAGCAGAGAGCCGAGAAAGGATGCATGTAGCTGGGGAAGGCAGCGCTAGCAGAGACCCAGACACAGCCTGGCACTTTGACGGAGGCTGACGCCCACTTCAGTTTGGAAAGGTGGAACATGGGATGCATTTGGAGTACATGAGCTATTAGGATGAGGGAGCTGTGGCCGAGGACAGACTTCAGGCAGGCGGTAGGGACATCCTGGGAATGGTGAGAAGGTGATTGTAAGAGAAAGCTGACGCATCACTGCTTGGCAGGGGTACAGTTAGGACAAAGAAAACCTCCAGACCATGACTGGGCCTTGAGATGGGAGAACATTAAAGAAGAACAAAATATTAAAATCAGCTTAGCACATAACCCTTAAAGGAGTGGGGGCGCTTTCCTTTAAAACCCAGAGAGGAGTCTCCTTAAATGCTTAGAATAAGATAAGGGAGAGAACCTCCATGGGCAGGGCCAGGTTGGGCATGGGAGTGGTGTCGGAGAAATTTCATGAACAAATGAGATATGTGAATATTAAAAGTTTTCAGGGGCTGGCTGAGGTTATATACGGCATGAGTTAGTCTAGAATAGCCTGTATGTTTTATAGGGATAGCCTACACGTTATATGGGCATAGCCTACATGACTGGAGTATGGAGGAGCTAGGTACAGGAAGGACCATCAACTAGGGGCTGTCACAACCATAGCACAGAGCAGCTTCTTAACTCTTGCCGCAGGGAGAGAACTGCAGTGGAGTGAGGCCTGTTCTCTTCAGGCTCCTAGATTTGGCCTCCTAGAGTGACCACTCTCTTAAAAGGACAGGCCTGTGATCTAACAGTACCAAGTCTTGAATGCCAGGGGGGTCAGTGGACAATAGGAAGTCACAGGTGATTTGTGGAGAACCTAAGAGCGATACAGTAGGAGTCAAGGAAGGTATCTGTGGATGAAGACGGTGTGGAGAATGGAGTTGTCTGCTGCCTGCTGACCACAGCTGGCTTCTCTCTCTCTCTCTCTCTCTCTCTCTCTCTCTCTCTCTCTCTCTCT
>JADRCD010203148.1:0-12409 GCA_019843815.1 Montemys delectorum
ACACACACACACACACACACACACACGCACACACACGTCTCAAAGTTAACACACACACCCACGAAATAGGAATAGAAAAGTGTTGATTGTGGTTTCTGATAAATGAGCAGTTTGGGGGACACTGAGAATGCTCAGGAAGACAATGTCTGTGAAAGGCTAAAGGGTTTAGCAACTCCTCTCTCCCTCCCTTCCTCTCCCCTCCTCCACCTCTCTCCCTATTCCCCTCCTTCTCTACCCCACCCGTTCTCCAAAGCATCAAGCCTTGGAGAAACAAGTTTAAACTTTGAGACCTCCACAAATGATCTCGCTAGTTCGATGTTGGAGAATGAGCAGAGCTCTGCCCCTCACCGCAATCTCTGGTCTAGTTCAAGAACATGGTATTTTAATTTGATGAAACGACTAGACTCAATTAGCAATTCCCTCTTCTAAGAAGGCACAGCTTACCAAGGATTCGATCTCCAGAGTGCTTCTGAAGGGCCCTATGAGCCTCAGCTTCCTGAGTTTTGTTCCTCTTCTCATGGAGCACACTAACTTGCAGGATTCAGCTTTCTTTTGCATTCCTTTGTTCCCACACCACATAGCCCTAAAACATTTCTACCAGGTTACTTCATTGGCAGATACAGTGCAGTAACTTAAGAATCACTGTTGCTACAAGATAGATCAGATAGTGCTGTGAGGCCAGCCACAGCGGCAACCCAAGTTCAGTTTTAGTCTCCAGCCAAGCCAGTTATAATTATCTTAAGTAGATCTTCACAATGCCACAGAGCCCAAAATTATTCTGCTTAATTCTGGTTCCAATAATTCACCACAGCTGTTAGGACTGCTAATACAGAAACTGTGGCTCTGGGATCTAAGTGCCTTTCACATATCTAGTCTTTAACATTACAATAACAATGTGGCCTACACGGAGAAACCCAGTCTCGTGGCAAAGAAGTCTTGTTTACGTGGAAACTGAATATATTCCAAAAGCAGAACTAGAACTCAAATCCTAAACTAAGGTTTGTTCTTTTTACCTTTAATCAAACAGATTTTTCAAAAGCATTCAAAATTGGAAGTTTCACTTTTGCTAGCTTTACATAAAGCACAGAAATGTCTTCAAGAAGAGCACTAAGCCAGTGCACAGCCCAGGGCTGTGTACAGAGTGAAGCACAGGATACCACAAAAGCCTTTTTAACTCCTCATGTCTTGGGGAATGCACTGTATAGCAGACAGATCAGAAACAATGGCTCCAAAGAAAGTAAAACGTGTCCCAAATGAAGATGCATTGGAAACACTCTTAGGTGCCAAATCTTAGGAACACAACGTGATGATTAACTGTATGGACCATGCACTTGTGTAGACATCAGTGCAAACGCCAGCTGTGCTCTCTGTTGGTTTCAAGACTCTCACTCAAAGCCTCCATTTTCTCCTTTACAAGATGGTCCCTATTTCATGGGGCGATTAAATGCAAGTGATATACTTAGTCTAGATACCTTGCCCGGGAGAGCTCGGTAAGTATTCATTTTTACTAAGAGAAGAAAAGTTTCGCTCATTTATGACTATCTTAACGTTTTATCAGAGAACAGGAAAGAAACTGTACCTTCATAATTCACTGGCAAAAACTGAGAATCATAGTTGTTAACTGGTATGGGCAAGATCATCAGGCTTGCTCAACACTTAACTAAAATGGTGCCCAATGTTCCAGAGTCCACCAGGTATCATTTATGGTTGGCACGACTCTCATGGGGAAGAAAAGCATTTGACTCTTGAAATGTTTCAAGCACTTTTGCCTCCCAGAAAAGAATAACATATTCTAATATAATATAACCAGAATTGGCTTGCTTCCCAAGACAAGTAAATTTCGGAGTATATGAGTTAAATGTTTTTTATTCTTTCAAAAGACAGGTTCAGATATACAACAGTAGCTGAGAAATACAGTACGGCTGAGAACTATTTTCCAGTAATACACTTCTATTATGGAAGGGGTACATGAATATTGTGGAACATTTGCTCTCACCGCCAACAACCAATGACGGCACTTGGTGAAGGATGGAGTCTTAACTAACAGGTTTGGGAAATGAGATATCACCTAGTGTCTTATTAAGCCCCACATATGTATTTAAGTAAATGAATATGCTGAGTTTCTAGATTCTATCCAGCAGATTGGGAAATGTTTCTTGCTTCAAAGGAAATGGACTGGACATGAAATGGCAAGATACCCTCCAGGCAGTTAAAGAACTAAACAGAACAAAAAAACAGCAAGAAGGCCTGGGGCTCGGGCCACCTTGGACAGTCAAGATCTCTAGCAGCAGGAAGGAGTCTATACCTCTACCATCTCTGGAAAACACCTTCCTGATCATCATGGATGGTTTCTAAAACTGGAATGAGCAATATGTACACTCCTCACAGCATACCCTGTCCAGGGCAGCTGCTCTGCTCTGGTTTGCCCAAACAAATGGGCCGGCCCAGGAACTAGTTCATGACTGGAACAGTTCACAGCATCCCACCCTGGTCTGTCCATTTCTACAGGAGGCAAAAGTTGGCCAGACCATTGGCAGAAGGGCTTGTCTATTACAGCCTCATCCCAGGAAACTGTGAGCACTGAGGAGTTTGGTGCTTGCTCGGCCCCTGCCTTACTCACTTTACATCTATTCCAAGTTCCTTCTCTTGATTCTTCTCGAATAAGCATCTAGGCCAACACTGAAGGGCCCTAACGCGTGCCAAGCAGGAAGCCCATTCTCCTGCCTTCCATTTTGGGCATGACCTTTGAAGGAACCTCTTTCCACCTTCCTTGGGGGGTAGATATCTTGTTGTCATCTCCTGTGTACTCTTTATAGGAATGTATGTACACACTTTTAGAGATCTCATTTTTTTTTAAACTTCAGTTTTAGTAAATGAATGATTAAAATAATTTCTGAAAAACAAATCCTCAACATCGAATAGAACCTTAAATTTCCGGTAAATTCTTGTAGTGATACAAATCTACCCTTACTGTTAACTATGTCAAATCCTAAGATAACATGATCTGGGTACTATATAATTACCCCTGCAATTATCCTCACTAATGTGTGAGTCCACAGAGTCAGACAGAAAAACTTCAAAACTGCAAGCTCCTTATCTAAGGGTAAAATAAAACACGCCATCCCATGCTCACACAAAAATCCACAATATGAAATGACAACACATGGAACCCTCTAGAATTATCACATGTTCCTGAAGGAGTAATCATAACCCTGTGCTCACACAGCAAAACCACACAGAAGGTAATAATGGTGTGTGACATCGTTTACGAGCAGCCGTTCGCAAGCAAAAAGCATTCCTATCCTGGCCTCCTGATTGGTTCTCATGGAGGCACCACACGGTTTCATAATATAACTGGAAGTTCACTTTTCTCTGTCAACTTATGTGAGACTAGGAATTCTTCTAAATTATGTTCACAGATTTTTTTTCAAATGTAAATTGGAAAGTTCCTGCACCCATTTGCCCAGAGACCAAATGAGCAGGTGACTGACTCTATAACCACAAAGCAGTATGCAAGGTTTAGTTGTTGAAGGCAGGTTTGTATATACGACTGTAAAGCTAAAAACCATTCAATCCAGGTGTAGGAGCTGGGAAGATAATTCAGGGAGTAAAAGTTTTTTGTTTTTTGTTTTGTTCTGCACACATGAAGTAAGTTTGAATCTGCAGTACTCCTGGTGCTGTGTGCCTGTAGCCCCAGCACTTACAGGATGGAGATGGGGAGATCCAAACCAAAAATAGTGAGCTCCTGGTTCAGTAAGAGACTGTCTCAGCAAGCAAGCAGGCAAGAAAACAATCGAATAAAATGGAGAAGGAAATACCCTCCAAGGAAACTCTAGCTTCTACATATGCACACACACATGAGCACACGCACATCCGTGTTCTCCCACACACACGAGTACACTCACATCCGTGTTCTCCCGCACACACATGAGCACACGCACATCCGTGTTCTCCCGCACACATATGAGCACACTCACATCCGTGTTCTCCCCCACACACATGAGCACACTCACATCCGTGTTCTCCTGCACACACATGAGCACACGCACATCCGTGTTCTCCCACACACACATGAGTACACTCACATCCGTGTTCTCCCCCACACACATGAGCACACTCACATCCGTGTTCTCCCACACACACGAGTACACTCACATCCGTGTTCTCCCACACACACATGAGCACACTCACATCCACGTTCTCTCACATATACATATACGCAGAGCCATTAACTAATAGTTACTAATTAAATAAAATTAAAGATGCAGCCTTTGAAAGAGTGGTTACCACTTATGATGTGGAAACCAAGCAAAATCTGTATTATTTTGTGATGGCAAAGAGATCAAGGCTGAGAACAAGCCAGTCACAATTTTACAAAAAGGATGAAAGTGAAATTGTAAGGACCATACAATTCTGAGGCAGGTCCGAAGGTGCGAGAGTAAATTGTAGTTTATTTAGCATCTAACACGACCTTCCGGCTAGGGTATTTTGCAGTTTTAACTGACTTCCTTAGTGATTTTGCAACAGAAAATCCAAAAGTATTTTTATAATTTTAGTTATAATATACAATATTATATACAAGTAAATTGAAAATGTTATAATAAAGTATATGCTTATATTCTGAATATTTAAAAAGTAACAATTGATGGATAATATATATTTCAACACACTGTTTCCCAGAACTGAAATATCAACTCCCTTTTCATGACGGGAATAGAAATCAGTTCATTCTGCTAGGTACCAATCAGCTACTAAATTCAGAACTATGTGCTAGGCATTGAACACACTAGTGAACAACAAAAGTCTACCTATTTTAAGAGTTAATCTTCTCTTTTGCCTAGATTTTGAATAATCATAAAAAAGCACTCCTGGGTGTGTTTACAAGGTGTTTCAAAAAGGTTTAAGTGAGGAGGTTCGAACTCATTCTGAATGTCCATAGTCGCTTCCATGGGTCTTGCACTGAATAAAAGTCGGAAAAGAAGAAAGAGAGCTTGAGCTATCCATCACTCTATCCACTACCCATCTCTCTCTGCTCCCCTAACGTGTACACAGTGTGATGAGCTGACTCACTCCCAGCATGGAAGCCAGAGCTGTTCTATGATCACAGTGTCTTCTCTCTCATGATACACTGGCTGTACCTTCAGACCACAAGCCCAAACAAACCCTTCTTTCCTTAAATAGTCTTTGTGGGGCTCTTTGTCACAGTAATTAATACACCTTAGCCCAAAGAACTACAGAGCAAAAAGCAAAGAAATCAGCATTTCTGGAGGTTTGTTATCTGTAGTACTTTCATGATTGTCTGACAGGCAAGACAAATTAGGCATTCTCCCTTAATCCAAAGCAACTTACTTAATGCATTGTTCCTAGCCACAGAAGAAAAATTACAATCTGTTTTTTCAAAGTGCTGTAAACAGCAACCAAAGATTTTATAGAAGAATTCAAAGGGCCAACCAACTCTGGATTTGTGGGCCATAGCTGCATCCATGCCTGCATGTGGACCAAAAATAAAGGGAGAAAAGAAATCGTGAAGCCAGGGGTTAAATTTGAATTTTACAGTTTCAAATGCTAGTTTAATTAAGCTTCAGTAAAAACACCCTCCCTCCCACAGGTTCAGGAGGGCAGAAGAGGCTACGGGAGCCCTCATGAGGTCAGCATGGTTTGTTTCAGAAAAACCATCTAAACCTACTCCATTTAATATGCACTAAAAATGCTATCTTGACTCCTAAACTGATTGGTAAATTAAATAAACCAATATCTGTAAAATGCCTATTCTATGGTAATATTTTAACATAAGCAAGGTCTAAGCTATCTCAGAACACAAGAGTGGCTAGTGGCACAAATTGGCTTCTGGGTTTAAATCCTAACATCAACACACCCTTTGCTATGCTCCCGTTTAAAATAACAGCATCTTACTCATGAGATTTCTGTGTAGCTTTAATTGGCTGATATATTTGAAAGGATGGGGAGGAGCTGGGCATGATGGTGAGACACACCTGTAATCCCAGCACTTGGGATAGAGAGGGAGGCAGTTCCCAGTGAGATAGAGGCCAGCCTGATCTAAAAAGGGAGATCCAGGACAGCCAGGAATATACAGAGAAACATGGTCTTGGAGAACAAAACAACACAATAACAACCAAAAAAGGATGTGCAAGGTTGAGAAAGTGCTCAGTGAATCCTGGCAGCCAGTATTATCATGCTCAGTCAGCTGAACTGGAGGAAGTATACCATGGCCCCAGGAGGAAGTGAACACTCACAAAACTCTGAGGACTTTAGTCACAAAATAGGTCAATTTCTGCCGGGCAGTGGTGGCACACGCCTCTAATTCCAACACTTGGGAGGCAGGGGCAGGCAGATTTCTGAGTTCGAGGCCAGCCTGGTCTACAAAGTGAGTTCCAGGAGACCCAGGCCTACACAGAGAAACCCTGTCTTGAAAAACCAAAAAGAAAAAAAAAATCATCAATTTCCTCAAGGACCTAAAAACCAAATATTTTGACAAATATAAAACATTTTATGGGAAGTCAGTCAGTTCTTTCTGTTCAGCTGCACATTGACAACATTGGGGCTACATATTCTACTAATTAAATATATCCAAGGAAAAAAGAGCTTATAGAAAAAGATTGATGAAATGTATGTGCCTACACAGAACAAGACCCCAAAGAAGGAAACAGCAGTCCCAGTCACAAATAGAAGCAGGAAAATCTCTGTGAGTTCAAGGCAGCCTGGTCTACATAATGCCAGCAAGGGCTGTAGACAGAGAATCTGTCTCAGAAAATGTGGGATGTGTGTGTGTGTGTGTGTGTGTGTGTGTGTGTGTGTGTGTACGCACATGTGCGTGGGGAGGGTGTGGGTGTACATGTGTGTGTGTGTGTGTGTGTGTGTGTGTACGTACATGTATGTGGGGGGGCTGTGGGTGTGCATGTGTGTGTGTGTGTGTGTGTACGTACGTGTGCATGTGTGGGGGGGCTGTGGGTGTGCGTGTGTGGGTGTGTGTGGGTGTGTGTGAGACAGTTTCTCTACAGATGTGACATTTAAATACATTTTCCACTTCCTGTCAATGAGAACATACATTAAGTAAATCAAACATATCTTCCATTCAGATCAAACTCATGTACCTCACTCTCTCAGTCTGGATCTCTGAAAGCACCCTCAGTTCATTTCTTTCTTGGGCCTTCTACATCAAGTTTTACACCCAACTTTGTTCTGCTTTGTCAAGACAAACTCTGTTCTAGGACTAATCATAAACTTCCATACTAGATTCCCATCACCTGACCTCTTCCCTGAATCCAGCCAATACTACACATATTTTACAAGTTAGTTCTCTCTTCTTCTAGAACAGAATTTCTAGAATTCTATGGATGAGTCATAACCTCATCTATTACAGATTTTCCTGGGAAATGTTGTGAAACAAATTTAACATTACTTAAGTTATAGTTCACTCACTTATGAATTTTGCTACATATGTCTTAAAATTGGGGTATGTATCTCTGTATCTCTTCTGGGATCTGCCTATTTATCCTCTAGGTAAAAATAAAATATAAAAAAAACTGGCCTATTAGACTGTTCAGGAAAGGGTTAAATCCCCAAGCCCTAACTGCTCAAACCTTATACCACCTGGAAGGAAGCCAGACTTCAAGCCTGACCTGTGAGCAGCCCATGGGAGGCAGCTCTGTGATCCCTGATTACCTTCTCCGATAAGGTTTATTTTTGTATAAGTTTAGTGGTCAAATGATACTAGTTTGATCTGATATCTGTGCTGCGAGGGGGGTAGGGTAAGGGATGGAGTCTGAGAAGCCAAGTTGACTCTAGTAAGAGCCTACCCTTCTCCAGCCAGCAACAGTGAACGTTGTCCTATAGTGGAACAAACACCTGGAAGCTTGTTCCTGGCTTTTCGGGGAATTTGCTCTGTATGCCTTTTCCCTCTGCTCGATCATCTCTACCTATATATTAAACAATGTGATTATATGATTATAGATATATTTATATGATTATAAAAATATTTCACTTTTTTTCTGAGTCACATCATGTTCTTTTTGATGCCTTTGGTAGACTTATTTACACTAAAGTTATGAGTAGCTTTGTGATGTATGACAGGGATGTGTGATACTTTTGTCACTAGAAAGTCTATAAAGTTGATTAATTATTATTTATCTCTTTATTGGGGGAGCAGCACATACTACAGTGTGAATGTGGAAGCCAGAGGATAACCTAAGGGAGTTGGTTCTCTCCTTCCAGCAAGTAGGTCCGTGATGCCCCTTTATCCTCTAAGCCATCCCAAGCAAGCCTCCATTTCTTTTTCAGTCCTCAAATAGCCATCGATAGTTACCAGTAATAAATTTGCCTCCTCTGCTGCCTTTCTCTATCCTTGAATATTTTTACATGTACTTGATCTTCATTTTCAGTTTTGTTTTCAAGATTTCAGTTCTAGGAATCTGAAAAATCCTTGGGCTCTTTGCATACAACCTCCGGTGAATCATCATAATCAAACTTCAAATACCACAGACTAGATTTGTGAAACAATGGTACATATCCACACAATGGTACATATCCAAAGACAGCATGCTAACTTCTCAGGCATGCCCTGCCTCGCCCACCTCCAGCTGCTATTCCAACCAATCCTGCTGGCAATTCAGGCCAAAGTCCCTTTCTCTCAGTTCATCCTTTCTTTTCTGTAACTAAACTGTCAGCAAATTCTGTTGACTCTCTCTTCACGTCTACCCGCTTCCACCACTGCTGCAAGGACTCAGCCCACACCATGCTCTAACGGTACTTAGGCATAATTCTACCCTCTCAGGGAAGCCGTAGAGTCATCCTAGTCAGGAGCAAGGCAGAGTAAGCACTGCACTGTTTGAAGACCTCCTAGGGCATCTTCACGGGTTCTTACAGCATTATGGTTGTGATGGGGGAAATACATTTAGAGTCAGTAAGGAGACCAGCATGGCTGGAATTGGGTGAGAAACTGCTTCCTAAAAGGAAAGAGCAACAATTTACTAAACAGATAAATGTAACTGCTGTGTCAAGATATTAGCCTTTAAATACTCAGAGGTAGCTATTTATATAACTCTACAGCTATTTACAGAACTCTAGAGAAAGGAACAATAAAAAATCTTTGACTATCAAAACAAACCATTTGTGTGTAAAACAGAACACAAAGCTGGAATCTCCAGGGCTCCTCAAAGTGATCACCAGAGTTTCCTAGAGCTACAGTCATACACAGGGTCTTCCCAATCATCCCATTTAGTCCACCCCAGGCTGCCTGTGGCTGGCTTACCCTCACAGCTTTCCACACCATCAGTAATGAGCCTTGTGTGCCTATGATCAAGTTCACTTCTGTAATGTGCCTTGTCTCCCAACATCCTACACAGGGTTTTCAAGAGTCTCCTCGGGTCTTTTTAAAAAATCACTAATACTCCAGGCGGTGGTGGCGCACGCCTTTAATCCTAGCACGTGGGAGGCAGAGGCAGGTGGATTTCTGAGTTCGAGGTCAGCCTGGTCTACAAGGTGAGTACCAGGACAGCCAGGGCTACACAGAGAAACCCTGTCTTGAAAAACAAACAAACAAACAAACAAAAAAAACCACTAAGACACCTGGCCCATTACACAGGTTTAATACAGCCTATTGCCTTTCAATGCACTCTCTGCTGAATGATTTTGGCATAATTTCTCTTATTTACATTATTCTATTTTGAAATTTAAAGTCAGTCCCTTTAACCCTATTTCCAGTGATAATTAACATGACTTAATTATATAGAGGCATGATTAGTGTTACTATTTTTAAAGTTTAACTTCAAGAAGGGCTACCTTTTCCATCCACAGAATTCACCCTCTATACCATTTCCACTACTTTGTCCTTAGTTTGTGCTAAGAAAGTTATGGTGATATTTATAGCCATGTTTCTATTAGGAAACAACTTCTGAGGCCACAGAGGAATGTAGAAGAAGGGGGTGGATCAATGACCTGGATGTCCAGGACAAAAACGTGCTTCCATAGACGTTCCATCTCAATTACCTGTCGATAAGGCAGCGATAGACAGGCCCGTGCCATGGGGCTGAGATGTGTGGTAATGAGCAAGGTTCCCAGTAGGGACTTGGCAATAGAAACCTAAGACCTCATCAGCCTCAAATAGAAAGCTGTCACCGAGCATGCTACACTAAAAAGAAAGGCACAAGATGCTTTCAGGAAAGAGGGAGCATCCCTAAACCCCAAAGAGCTCTGTGCCATGGCTGCCTACGGCTATGGAGAGAGCGGCACAGGTCCAGGCAATCAGGACCAGACAAGCACTCTGCAAAGGTCGGAAGGACACACCGAGGAAGTGGTTTCTGAAGTGAGCCTTAAAAGGCATTAGGTAAGAATGCACACAGATTTAACGGTCTCTAGTAAACATTTATGACTAATCTTGTACATATTGAGTATTGTGACGTCTGTAATTATCTCTCCTTCTCACATTGTCCTCTGTGGATCCCAACAGAAGGTGAGGTAAATCTCACCTACTAAGGGACAGGCTGGTGGGAGTCAGGGGTTTAGTCATCACTCCTATAGTGTCAAACACAGGCCTTTCAAAAGTATGTGTGGCAGTGCTAAAAAAACGGCTCAAAGGTCTTGCAGCACACGTTTGAGGACCTGAGTTTGTGTCACATAAACAGCTAGGCATGTAGCATGCATCTACATTGCTAGTGTTTCTATGGTAAGATGGGTATTAGAGACAGGAGAATCCCAAGCATCCACAGTAGCAAACAGCAAAGAAGGGACATGGTTTCAAACAACGAGAAGCTGTACTCCAGCCTCCATATGCACACTACAGAGCATGCACGTGCTCGCGCGCGCGCGTGCCCACGCACACATGCACACACACACACACACACACACACGAAACAATGAAAAAGCATTATGAAGGGAGGGACAAAGAGGACATGACACACAAGGAGATAATAAGCAGTAAACTCAGCCATTCCATTTCTGCTCCCTCCTGTTCCTGAATATTTATTTGCTCCTTGGCCTATGCACTGGCAGTGCTGACCTACCCACTCTCTCTATTGCACAAAGCCCTTGTGGGCCCACTTCCTCATCCCTTCCCAGCTGCTATCTGTCTTGCCTGTCATCTTCTCAAGTCCCTTCCTTCCTGTAGTCTTGGTGTTGTTCAGTTCAGAGTTTAGCCAATCTCATTAAGCTTCAGAGTCATTATCTGCCAAGCATATTTTAAATTCTTCAAGGCCAAAGTCCACATCATATCTGTTTTGCATACTTCCTCTGTTCCTGCCACCCAGACATCTTCTCAAACACTGGTAAACACTTGCCAGACACTATCATGCAGGTCTAGTGTTCCTTCATGAAATTCTCCAAGTTCCAAAGTGCACTGGACAAAGTTAGACATCAAAGTGGTTTTTTTCCCAAATAATACAGATCCACCACTTCTAAAACTTGCAGTCACTGAACCAACTCTTCATGGATTCACCAATTAGAGGAGAAAAAGAATTGAAGGTGCACAAAGAAGGATCTATATTATAATCTCCTCCCAGTGCTGCTCGCCCGGCTGCACTCCTGGCACAGGGCCTATCATTCCAGGGCAATTCAGTAACGTAAATACTCACTGCCATACACACTTTCCCCAACAAAGAGATATTGGAAGAGGCCCAATGGCAAACTTCAAATATGAAATTTCACATGTTGAAGTGAAATATCTCTCACTCAGCTACTTTTCATTAAAGCCTTAGGATTTAAATACAACACATGGATCAGATTGTGGCCCCAATAATAATAATTTCCTTAGATGGGAGAGGCAGAGCTTGAAATTTCAAACTGGGCAGTTGAATAAAATCAGTTGAATAAAGTCAGTCCTTCGTGGTTCTAGAGCTCCTGGGAATGAGCTGTAAGTGCTGGAAGACATAAAGTAAACAGAGAAAGACAAAAAGAAGAGACCAAAAGAAGGCTGAACTAAGATAACTAGAAGTCGCCTTCGGTGACTCCAAGAATGAGTTTTCCTTGAAAAGGGGAACTGGCAAGCACAGGCCCTGACACCAAGTGGAAGTACTTGGGGCAACTGTCCAAGACCTTGACCTTCGTTAGCCCCTGGCATCCCCCAAACGGCTCACCTCAGCTGACTGCATATTTCCCACTTCTTGTAGGGAAAAGTAAATTGCACAAAATCAGCGCTTTCCCTATGAGTACGTCTTAACTAAAGTAACACTGGAAGCCACAGAGTCAGTATTTTTGAAATTATCTTTTTAAACAACATGAAACAAAGTTCATAAGGTTCCCTTTTTTTTAACTCTGTGTTTTATTTACTTGAGTAAATATAAAAATAGATATAGCTGTCTTCAGGCACACACCAGAAGAGGGCATCAAATCTCATTACAGATGGTTGTAAGCACCATGTGGTTGCTGGGAATTGAACTCAGAACCTCTGGAAAAGCAG
>JADRCD010203149.1:9064-52057 GCA_019843815.1 Montemys delectorum
TGCTGCTGCTGCTGCTGCTGCTGCTGCTGCTGCTGCTGCTGCTGCTGTTATGAAAGCTGTGGAACTTTAAGTAGAATCTGCTAGCATAGTCTCTTTCTTCCAGTCCTAACTATTCTTTGTCTGACTCTCAGACTCTACAAGATCTTGGCTAACATGTCAAGCTGGAGGCTCTGGTTCTTCTCAACTATTACATTATGCCCCTAGGTCTTATTGTGAAAAGAGTCATAGTTAGCTCAGAGCAGTGGTCCAGAAGAGAAATAAGAGCCTGTTCCCTTTTGAAAACCTGTAAGTCTCACTTTGTTCTCTTAGTTGACATTCTGATTTACCCATAGTCTCTGGTACTGAGACTATTGTCTCAACAATTCCATGATACCTATCAAAAGAGAAGCTCCTCTTCTTTGGCTGAGACAGTTTCCTGTTGAGAAAGCAGCACTTGGGTTATGTGTGCATCTGAGTGCTAAAGTACCATCTGAGCATACATAAGACCATGAGTTCATCCCAGAGCCACAAACAGGGGAAAGAAAGCCATTGTTCTATTTTAAAGATTTATCTTTAATTGTGTACATGGGTATGTGCTTGTGAGGGCCAATGCCCAAGGTCGCCAGAGACATTGGGTCCCCCAGCTCTGGAGCTATTGGTGGTTAGAAGCCACTCTGCAAGGGCCGCTTGTATGCTTCTAACTGCTTAACCCTCTTTCCAGCCTCATGTTGAGATTTTTTATCTAAATGACAAACATACCATTTGTACCTAGGAATCCTTAATAAGTAAAGAATAAAGTACTTTTCTTCTTTCATTAGTTCTCCTCATAATTATATAGGTTTTATGCATTTTCCCTAAATGCTGGGTCTTAGAGAAGCAGAATATAAACTAATTATTGTATCATTCTTTGTCAGTTGTATTTCATAGAGTCAATTGGGTTTACCATAATAGAGCCCTTTTCTCTTTATAACTAAGATGTGGACTACAGGTAGGCACTAAAATGTACACATTCAAATACACATACCTTCCTTAGAAGGGGAAACATTAACAAAGAGAGCTGTGCTAGGAGCATGGAGCCAAGCACCCATTTCTAGAAAATATGACATTTTAAAAATGCAATATCTTCTGGACTTAGTGGTGCATACCTTTAATTCCAGCACTTAAGAGGCAGAGACAGGCAGAGTCTTTATTTGCATTTCCCTCTACACACCAAAGAAGGCATCAGACCACATGCATCTACAGTCAGAGACAATTTTGAGCCATCATGTGGGTGCTGAGGTTTGAACTCTGGGCCTCAAGGAGATTTACCAGTTTTTACTACTGAGCTAACTCGCCAGCCCCACCTTTTAATTTCTTATGGTAGCCCTGTTCTTATGACTTCTCTGAGACATATATGTGCATCACACATCACATCTTGGCTCTCTTCTATAAAATGTTTTAGCGCCTTCCTTGTTATAACACAACCACAGAAAGAACTCTGCCATCTTATTCTATGTTGTAAAAAAAGAAATAGAAAAGTAAGCATAGGTGTCTTGCTTATGACAGTTCCTTATATCATTTTTGTTTCTGCTATAAACATGTGCTATATCGGAATAGACAGGAAGGAATGCCGTAGTCATCTGCCTCCCTACAAAGGGATACTTTTCTCAACTGGTAAATTTGAGGTGCAGCACAGATGTCTTTTTGGGTATAAATTGGATATCAGGCCTTCATATCAACTCAGTGTACTCTTGTCTTAGCAGGACTCTTAAGGAGAATTTGGTTGACAAATAATAGCACTTGCCTAGATTAGCATGTTAATTTCAAACAAATTAAGCCATAAGAGACTAAATAATAATAAAAAATAGAGAAACTACAAAGTAGTTACTAGGAATTCTGGCATCTCATTTAATACTAAAGTTTTAGTGTGAGCATAGCATGGCTGCATCTGTAAATTTGATTTAATATAAAAATGAAGTTACAGAGATTGATCATCCTCACAGAAAGAACAACAACAGTTTGCTCAACTTAAGACCTAACAGTCTTTAGCCTGCTTTGGTGGCCTAGGCAGGAAGATAGCCACAAGTTAGAGGCTAGCCTTGGTAACAGACACCAGTCAAGCCTAGAGATCCAATTTCACTGCCACTTGTGTGACTCCCAGCCCCAGTCCCTTGGTTTGTCTTTTTACATAATGATGCCAATTCTCTCCTTCTGATGTAGAGAGGAACCTCAACCCTAAAGCAGCCTGCCTTAAGAGAAGAGAAGAAGAAAAAGTCTCTGCTGCGTCAGCAGAGCCGCCCACCACATTGCCAGGAACCCATCCTGGGCTTAGTGAGACTACCAACCCTATGGGCCATCTGTAAACATCAGCCAGGTGAGTATGGGTCTGAGGAGGAAGTACAAGGATATCACTTCCTTATTTGTTTGTTTGTTTATTTATTTATTTATTTATTTATTTATTGGACACAGGGTTTCTCTGTATAGTCCTGGCTGTCCTGGAACTCACTCTGTAGACCAGGCTGGCCTCAAACTCAGAAATCCACCTGCCTCTGCTTCCCAAGTGCTGGGATTAAAGGCATGCACCACCACTGCCCAGCTCTTTTTTTTTTTTTTTTTTTTTTTTTAATATCATTTCATTTTACAGTGGTTAGAACTTGCAGAGTAGCTCTCTATGGCAGGCCCTGGTGATTGTAAAGGCCACAAATAATTCGGTAAAGTTAAATAATTTGGAATACAATGATCTGTGGGCCTTCCTGTTGTCTTATCAAAGCCAGTGTCATTTTAGACTACTTATTGTTTAAATCGTTTGAAAAGCTTATGGCTCATAAAGATGTGCCAGGTCTGAGTCAGCATGTGTGCTCGTGCTCCAAGAAGAGGACATCACAGTGACTCCTTTCTCAAACTGTCCCTGTTCCCACCCTCACTCCACATTCTTTTGGTCACAAGTACTAGGTCCAACTCTTTTCTGTATCCCATTACTGTACACTTCCACCTGGGTCCTTAATGGAGACTGTGAGATGCAACTGCTGTGCTGGTCTAGTCATGAATTGAGCACACTCTAGAACCCACTGATGGATGAATATAAGATGGGAGGTGATAAACCCAAAGTAGTCCTCTCTCTGCTGGAGTCTCACATACACAGGCTTAGTTGCAAAGTTAATATTTAAGAAGCTGATCAGTGTAAACTATAATTAAATATTTTAAACTAGCACTTTAGCTAGCAGCATGGATTAATTGTAGAACTGGTAATTTCATTTTTAGAATGTTTGGTTTTTTTTGAGACAGGGCTATACTATGTAAACCTTTCTGGCCCTAGAACTCACTCTGTAGACCAAGCTGCCCTTGAACTCAGAGATCTGCCTGCTTCTACTTCCCAAATGCTGGGATTGAGGGCATGTGCTACCACTTCCAACCATAACTTCATTTTTATAACCTGCCTTAAGCATTATATAATTATTTTCTTATATTTTTCAACAGATTTAAAATAGTAGAGGCAAATGGATGGAAGCAGAAACGATACCAAATGTAGTTTCTTCATTTTGAGGTGAAAGTCTGGAATTTGATAGAATAGTTAGTAAGTAAACTGCTCTTTCATGTCAGATTTGGTTTATGCCACCACTCCTAGGATCAAATTAGACTGCAGTAGAAAAGGAGAAAAGGAAGACAGGTCAGCATGCTGGTAGTCAGTTATCTCTGTAACAGCAGCATCCTGGAGGGAACTCTAAATCACTGCCCACAATGATGACTGCCCACTGCCCAGTCATCATGTAGTCCACAGCGTCCTCAGGCAAGAAGAGCTTGTTCATTCACACACTCTCTAAAAGGCAAGCCACTGCCCTGTATTCTATAGAAAACAGAATCTAGGAAAGTAGCCGATCCATCTTATAAATAAATGTTGGTGTATTTAGATAAAAACACACCACTGTTTCTCAGTGCAGGGGTCTAGAAGAGCAATAATGAGAAACAGCTTCATACAAAGCTCAAGTGCTGAGTTTCCCTCAGACTGTGAAAAGAACTTACAGTCAGCATCACACTGGCTTCAGAGCCTGTCTTGTTCCCTACCTACTGTCGTTCTCTCTTAGTTACCTCCAGATCTTTACCCTTGCACTTCCTGCTGCGTAGGGATCTCTAGCCTTATCTTTCTATAGTATGTGGAAATATTCTCACTGAGGGACCCAGGAGATGGTTATAAGTGCTTGCCATGCAAACTTGACAGCCTGAGTTCAAGCCCCAGCATCCACATGATGGAAGGAGAAACCTACTCCTGTACATTGTCCTTAGACCACCACAGGCATGCAGTGGCAAATGTGCTTCTGCTCTTGCACTAATAGTAGCAATAATTTAGGGAACATACAAAAATATCCAACAATTTGCCACCAGTGTAAAACCAAGTAACTTTTAATAGTTTTCCATTAAGAGTTCACTATTACCAAGAGTATCACTATTACCAAACAGAATTATTGCCTATCATCTAATAAGAAAGTGAAAATATGATTTTTCCTTATTTATATTCCTACTATAAAGGGTTGTAATGGCATCTTTCAGGTTTATTAATATATACATTATAATGGAAACATGTGTATAAAGTTTGAACTAATAAAATAATTTCTTAGATTCTTTTTT
This sequence comes from Montemys delectorum, assembly GCA_019843815.1. Taxonomy (NCBI): domain Eukaryota; kingdom Metazoa; phylum Chordata; class Mammalia; order Rodentia; family Muridae; genus Montemys; species Montemys delectorum. The sequence goes on from JADRCD010203149.1 coordinate 13,646, forward strand.
TTCCTTCTCCCTAAGACAGGCTTTCTCTGTGCAGCCCTGGGCATCCTGTATCTTGCACTGTAGACCAGGTTGGCCTCAAACTCACAGAGATCTTCCTGCCTCTGCCTCTAAAGTATGAGGATTAAAGGCATGCATCGCAACTGCCCATGTATTTCTTAAATTCTTTAGATAAATATTTAGTGAGAACCTACCATGGACCAGCAGCTAACTAAGACTTCATAACTTTCTATTGAGAAGAAATGAATATAAACCATTAACCTAACATGGTGGGCTGTGTGCAGCACTGTTGGAATGCTGTGATCACACCACTGAGCAGTCATTGGTGGGATCTAAGGTCAAGTGTTGCCAGCTCACCTGCTCCCAACATGGAAGTTTGCATAATTGACTGACTAAGCTAAAGTATAAAGTCTTAATCAGAAGGCTCCCTGTACACACACACACACACACACACACACACACACACACACACACACACACACGCGCGCGCATGCGCGCGATAAAACTCTTGCAATTGCAGACCTAGTCCCTTACCTAGTCCCTTACCTAGTCCCTTTCCTTGTAAGTTTCACTTTCCATGACTCCAGTTACTTAGAGCCAACAATAATCCATAAACAATTTGCAGTGAAGATTGGGCATGGTGGCACATCCATTTAATCCCAACACTCTGAGGCAGATGCAGGGATTATGAGTTCTAAGTTAGCCTGGTCTTCATAGCAAATTCTAAGCCAGCCAAAGATACATAGTGAGACCCTGTCTCAAAAAGAAAGCAGAGACTTATAGTGTTATGTGCTCTGTTTTATTGTTTATTGTTGCCCATGTATTACTATGCCCAACTTGTAAACTTTATCCTAAGCATTTATGTATAGGGGAAAAAGTCATAGTGCAAGTAAGATACTGTGCACTGTTTCGGGTCCAGTGAGGATCTTGGGCCTTAGCCTTTCCTATCAGGAGGGACTTCTAATACCCTGAAGGCTCTAGAGTAAGTCACTTGAACTAACCTAGCGCAAACCTAAGTATAATGAACGCTAACTGGGATTTGTAGAGTGATGTTATGTTTAATAATTGTTATACTTAATAATTAAATGTACTAACTGTCCTCTTCTCTCCCTGTCACAGTTCTAGAGTCATCAGTAGGCTAGATAGAAGGTGACCTCTCCTCATAAAGATTTGGACAACTCAGTTTATCTGAAGACACAAACCTGGCAGGAGGGAGAAGAAAAAGCAAAACACTTGAAACAAGAAACTCATGTAATCCTATGATCAAAGCAACTGGTCAACACTTCCATTAGAAGTGAGGATAGGAAGCTCATCAGAGAACGTCGGCCCATGAGGTGTTTGCAGCATATCATTCTGCTGTAAGCAGTGTGTCGCTTCTGCACAATCAGAGACTGTCTCATCTCTCCACTCAATGTGGAAGTTGCCTTGTGCCTAAACTGAATTGACAAATGCATTGTAACTACAAATTTTATTTATTGTTATGGAACTGTGAGGTCTACATATAAAGGGAAAAGTTCATGTGGGAAGCTGATGCATACTCAGCTGATGCCAGCATTGTTAAAGCTGTTCACAGAGCAGTGGCAACCATTGGCCCTTAGCATTCCCGGCATACCTGTTAGTGTCTTAAAAAGGAAGGGAGTCCTTTGTTGCCCTCTCCGACCTTCGCCATATGAATAGTGTTTTCCATGAAATAGGAAAATATTACTTGGTATAGCATTTCTCTCTTGTTTTTTTCACTCATTTTTATTTTCTCTTTGTGGGTGTTATATTTGATCTGAGTCTGCATTGTTTATGGTCACAGTCCAGAACCCTCCTTGCAACCCTGTATGCTTTGTTCATGTCCCTGAAGTAATAAGCAGACACCATCTGTGACCATAGCCTAGCTAAGATTTTGAAAGGGGAAGTTTTTGTCCCCTGGATTTGCCCCCAAATAAACATTGCTTTATTTCTAATAATCACTAAGACTTTTCAGGCTTCTAGGTTTCATAGTAAAGCTATAATAGCAAGAAGTGTAACTTACAAGGAAGAGTCTACTTTTTAGGAATTGCTTTGTTTTCTGAGCAGTAAGTACTACACAATATAGTACTTGTAAAGTGTTAGCTGTTAAGTAAGCACAAAATGCATTCAGTACAATACAAAGATGACTTTTCATGGTGAGCGTAACAAAACCTGGTAGTCACTGGGACAGGCAGTGTGATGAATGCACTCAACCACTCTGAGGCTAATTACCTATGGAATCCAAGAGCAATGGTCACATTTCCTTATCCTAGCTTTCCTTCTCTGTCCTTTGAGTGGCTAGTCAGTGGGGGGTGGGGCAGGAGGGTGACTTAATCACCTGCAAGCCACCTGCCCCCACTCCAAGAAGAGCCAGATTAGCACTGAGCTGTACCTGTCAGTCCGTCTTAGCATTATGCATTAAGGCACTCTCTATCTCTAATCCTTTACAGTTGTTTTTAAGACACAGTAATCACTTTAAACTTCCATGAAATCTGTCTTCCACCACAGCAGCACTGGGAGAGAAAAACATGCTGAGCATGATGGTCTTGGCTGAGTAACTCCTTAGAGCCAATAGCAGTGGCAATCTGCACAGAAGAAAATCCCAAGTCGCTCTGTAACTTAGAGACGCCGGAGAATTTTGAAAGAACAAAAACCGTTAAGACAGCACTTCAGATCCTCCATCAGGACTATTTCTAACAAGTCAGTCATTGGTGAACTTAGTGGACTTAATTTGCATACCTTAATTTGTATATGTTCTCCAATTACACCAGACTCTATCTGTGGCCTTGTTCTTCATTTCAGTGTTAATCAGCTAAAACAGAAGTTGTTGCTATGATGTATGAGTGAACATAAGCCACTGCCTGGCCTTTTTTCTTCAGAGCTTGTCGTCTTTTTCGCTATATTAGACTTTGCAGTATGCCCAGAAGCTTTCCTTCATAAAATAGAAAGAAAAAACATTTGGCTTATTTTTCACTGTAGCTAGTCTTTTATACAATAATCTTGTAAGAAAATTTCTTGAATTCTAAATATTACTCTTTCTAGATTTTTGAAATCAAAAGTTTTCAGTAAAAAGTTTCTTACTTTATTTTATTATATTAGGTAGTTAAAGAAAATGTAGGGTTATTTACCATAACCTGTTCATTAATATCAGAAATTTACCATAGCATTTTAAGAGCATAGTAGGTTCTAGCATACCGTGTAGTTCCTATGGAGTATTGTGAGAGCGAATTGTTGGAGATGAGCTGCTTTTCATCTTGTTCTCCAGTTTCCATTGTTGGTTTATTGCAGATTTGTATCCTGTGTCAAATTCAAGGTATTATTGATAAACCTTTTCAACCAGCAGCAAGAAGTTCAAATTTTTTTTTCTGTCACTGTAACAGAAAACACAGTATGTATATAACATTTATGTAGCAATAAATGTGCCATCCTTTTTTTAACATAGTAAACTAGTGAGTTTTTTACACTCCTGTTTCCCACAGAATAATGCATTTTGTTTTCTTTTCTCTATCTCCTTCCTCCCAGAAAGGCTGGAACTGCTTTTCCTGTCTGCACTAACTGTGCTTCACGGGTGACCCTGCAGGACACATGGGGCTGGGCGAACTAAGATGACACACCCGGGCCCACACAGCTCTCCTCTTGCCCTCTCTACTGACACTGGCCTCTTAAGTCTTTTCCTGAAAGTCGAACAAAGCCATGTCGGTAGTAAAGAACATCTCCTCTTGCAGATCTAGAGAAGAATGAAGATGATGGGAAAGGACCCTTAAAGCACCTCACAGCTTTTTCATGTCTCTTCTCTCTTACCTACAACCAAAAAATAAATAAGCAAGCAAACCTGCCGAAATAGGGGGATGGCAGCTTAGTGAAAGCTCTTTCATCTGTTTCTAACACCACATCCTTGCATGCGTGTATACATACATGCATGCATGGACTCCTGTGAGGACTTCATGGGTAGCCTAAGATAGGGACCATCGGGAACTCCTTTGCATGAGGAGGCTGTGTCCTATCGGGATCCTGACAAATCACTTCTTTTGATGGATTTTGAAATTCGATGTTTATGTACAGCCTAACAGATCATCTTGCTTCTTGTATAATTTGATAAGTAAAAATTTGGTAGTTTGATTTCATACAAAGTGATAAACTAAAAGCTTCGTGTAGGAAGAAAATAGTTGATGTTTGAAGTGAGATGGGATCTGGAGAGCTAGTCACCTTACCTCATTAACAGGTTTGTAAGAAGGAGCCCAGGAAGATCCTGTGTCCAGGAACACTTGGAGCAAGTCAAGACTTAAAACTTTCCTACAAACCCTACCTGCCTTCAGTTCTCTTCCCTCTGTTAAGCTTCTAAGGAACTTGACTTAGTAGTCTCCCTTTCATAAGTATTTCACCCATTTCTCTCTGGTTCATGAATTTTTTTTCTTCCTTAGAAATTCAATTGTTTTAAATAGATATCACGGAAGAGGGGTGTGTGTGTGTGTGTGTGTGTGTGTGTGTGTGTGTGTGTGTGTGTGTGTTTGTGTTTGTGTGTGTGTGTATATTTAGCTAATAAAGGGTGTTAGTTTTGGCATCAGTCAGTTGATTCAAATCCAAGCTCAACATCTAATTAATTCCATTTCCTTATCTGGAAAATGGAGATCTGTTCAAGAATTATTTAAGTATTGAATGAAACAATGTATGGAAAGTTCTTAGAATGGTTCCTATCACATAGTAAGTATGCAATAAATTATGAATATTTTTAAAATAAATAGAATTTCAACCAGTTCCTGGGTGATTCCTCTTCAGCTACACTGTGGGGAGTGACTTCTAACCCCAGGAGAAAGCAGCCTGTATTTGTGGGAATCTACATTCTTCTCCAGTCCTCCAGGAAAAGGTAGCACTGCTTTCCAGTTTCTGTTCTTGATTTATTGGAGATGTGTTTGCTCGTTTGTGGTTTTTCAAAACAGAGCTTCTCTCTGTAGCCCTGACTGTCCTGGAACTTCCATTGTAGACCAAAAGATCCACCTGCCTCTACCTCCCCGAGTGCTGGGATTAAAGGTGTGTGTATCACACTGGCTCAAGATTTATTATTTAACATTCACATTCCAGTAGGGTGAGCCTATAGGCTTTGCCCAGTACCATTGTGGGTGGGTAGTCCTGTCAGATTCCCCAGGAAGCAGATGCCAGGGGCAAGTAAGGAATATTAAAGGACTTAGTAGAAGGAGGGAGTAAGCAGGAATGGAAGGCCATCATACAGACCTGTCATCTAGAAGAGTAAGCAAGGAGGAGGGTAAAGAGCCATAAACAGATGGTCACTTGGCTCCTAGAAAGGCTTGTACAACCCTGCAGGGGTTAACAACAGAGAGGTGCCTATCGAAAAATGGTGCTCCGGCCACTGAACGTTGCAGCGAGATGCTACAACAAGTACACAGCTAACAGCAAGTTCCCAAAAGGGTAACCTCAAACAGAGGCCTTGAAGTTAAACCATCATGACTTCCGACAACTCCTATACAACTAGCAAAACAAAAGCAAGGGTTTTCTGAAGTCACTGTGAAGGAAGGGGACCTTGCTAATCTGATGGTGCTCCAAAATACACATTGCTTTTCCTTCTGCCACTCCATAGCCGTGGATCTGCACGTCTAGAAGAATAAGACCTGTACTTCCATTGGCTCTGGTGAGTAAATCTAGGTACAACCTGCTGTGGGGGTTGTGCTTGGTGTTCTGGAGTCCTTCCGAGGACTTGGTCCTCTCTGCCTGCTGGAGAGCACACGATCCACGTCTTTGTAGCCACCTGTGCGACGCCTCTTATTCCCTCTGGTGGGTTTTCCCTGGGAGTGCCTTCAGTCCTGTGAGTCTGCTATATTCTAGGACATAGTCACAGGAAAGTCCACTCTAGCATGTTTTCATAAGGGCTTAGTCCCTAGCAGCAGCACCATATGAAATGGGTATGGAGGTGCATGCCTCGGGGTAGAGGCAGGAGGATCAACAGTTCAAGGTCCTCTTCGGCTAACAGTGAGTTTGAAGCCAGTTGAGGATGTATAAGACCCCATCAAGTTGCAGATCACAAATAAACATACAAAAAAGTATCCAGTTTTGTATCTACTAACAGTTATCAAAAACAACAACAACCAGTTCTCTATGTAGCAACTACAAAAGACTACCCAGAGTATAGGCCCATAAACTGAAAACTGTAAGACATCAAAGAGGCACAAGAAAATAACATGTTTGGTGTTTGAAAAAACTAATGTTGTTAACATGTTCATACTACTAAAGTTATAGAATTGATGCAATCCCCATCAAAATTCCAAAGATATTTTCCAGAAACAGAAAAAAGAATCTTAAAGTTTGAATGGAACCATGAAAGACACCAAATAACCAAAGCAGCCGAGGGCCGGTAGGGTGGCTTAGTAGGGAATGTACTTGTGGACACACCTGAGAGCCTGAGTTCAGGCCCTAGGACCCACATGGTAGAAGGAAAACAACTGCAAGTTGTCCTCGGGCTTACATGTGTGCATCATGGTATACATATACACACACACACACACACACACACACACACACACACACCGATATAAAAGGATAATGCCATGGTTTTAAACAGTTTTTCTTGTACTTTATGATATAATTTTAAACAGTTACAGAACCACAAAAGATCCCTAACACCCAGAGTGATCGTAAACAGAAAGAACCCACGTGGAACTATCTACAAATAACTTAAAATGTCCCACAAACCATAGTAATGAAACAATGTGAAGACATAGACCCTGTCTCAAAAATAATTAAAGGGTCTGGAGAGATGGCTCAGTGGTTAAGCACTCACCAGTCTCCTAGAGGACCCAGGCTTGATAAGTAGCATTCATATGGCAACTCATTATCATATAACTCCAGTTCCAGGGTATCGGATGTTCTCTTCTGGCCTTCATGGACACTGCACTCATTGTACTCAGATACACAGCAAGCAAAACACCCATACACACAAAACTTAAATAATAATTAAAAACACCAGCCAGGCATAGGAGTTGTACCTCCACTAGCTCCATTGTTTGAGAGGCTAAGACAGGAAGATTGGCAGTTTTTTAGTTTTTATTAGGGTGCGTATGTTTGTGTGGGTATGTGCACGTGGGTGCAGGTATCCTTGGAGAACAGAGGTGATGGATTCCCTGAAGTTGTAGTTAGAGGCAGTTGCAAACCCCAACATGGAAGCTGGAAACCAACCTTGGGTCGTTTGAGGAACAGGAAGTACTGTTGACTACTAAGTCATCTCTAACCTGAGCCTCTATTTCTTTGTTTTGTTGTGTTTTGAGATCTTAAATGGCATATCCCTGGCTAGCCTGGAACTCACTATGTAGACCAGCCTGGTCTCCTACATGCTGGCAATAAAGATATGCACCACCATGCCTGGCAGACCCCATATCTTTAGAAACAAAAGGTCAGCAATAAAGTGTGAGCTTGGCATATACAAGGTTAGCACTGAGGAAAAAAGGAGAAGGACTTCATCATATAATATATAATCCCACAATCCCATTGCTGGATGGGATCTAAAGAAAATTAAATTCATTCATGGAAGAGACACTTAACCTGTGTCTCCTTCAGCACTATTGACAACAGCTAAGACATGCAAAACGTACCTAAATGTCCATCAAATGAATTTTAAAAATGTGTCACATATACTCAGTGGAGCTTTTGGCTTAACAAAGGAGAAAGTAAGCCAGAAACTTGTAACATGCAGGCTAAAAAAGCTGAACTTAGCAACAAATACAGAATAGTGAAGTAATAATTAGCCACTAGCCACAGGGTCCAGAATTTCAGATGAGATAATAAGCTCAAGGTGCTTACTAATATGTAACATGCTAAATAGCTAATAACAGCATATGTGTGGCTTATTAGCATACAAAGAAATGGGCTTCAGGGGCTGCTGAGATGTCTGGCAGGAGAGCCTGCCCACTGACTTCAGTTCAAACGCTCCACCCCACAAGGCGAAAAGAGAGAACACTCCCACACATTGTCCCCTTCAAGTTAGTAGGTATGCTGCCATGCTTCTCCACACCCCCAAAATAATTGCTTTCTATTTAAAAATAATTTCAAGCTGGGTGGTGGTACACACCTATAATCCCATCATTCAAGAGGCAGAGAAAGGTGATCTCTGAGGCCAACCTAGTCTACAAATCATGGTCCAAGACAGCCAGAGCTACACAGAGAAACCCTGTCTTAAGAAAGAAAGAAAGAAAGAAAGAAAGAAAGAAAGAAAGAAAGAAAGAAAGAAAGAAAGAAAGAAAGAAGAAAATAAGTTTTGTTTTGACATTCTCATACATACATCTCATTAGACCTGTTCCCATTGACTCAAACACACACTCTGACCATCTTCTCAAACTCCAAGACAATCCCTCATTCTTTCATGATGCATATATTCCAGTACCTTCTCCTGTTCTCCCTCGACCTTTACACCTCTTTCTACCTTCTCATAGTCTGCTTTCTACTTTTATGACCCATCACACACACACGCACATGCACATACACACTGCTAGACTGAAGAGAAAGCCCGAATTTATGTTTCTGTATCTAGCTTTTGATTGACATGACCTCCAGCTCCCTACATTTTTCTCTGTAAGTGGGACTGTTAGCATCACCAAATGCCCGCGCCTATGGATAGGCGGGGCCACAGACCTGTTGCTATGGGCAACAGCCACCATATTCCCAAAACCCCTAGGGCTTGCCTCCCACCTTTACCTGGTCATAAGTCACAACTTATATAAATATGGGGAACATTCCTTTCTCTTTCTTTTTTCCCCCTCCTCTCTTTCCGTGCCACCTCCCCCCACTCTCTCCCTCTCAATTAAACCTCCTACACGTGGAACTGTTTGGGCCTGGTGTGTGGTATTTTCGACGCGGATGCCTCTCTTAAACCTATCAGGGACAGTTTTACTTTTATTTCAGACTGAATAAAATTTTGTGTATGGGGTGTGGTGGTGCACACCTTTAATCCCAGCACCCAGAAGGCAGAGGCAGGAGGATCTCTGTGACTTCGAGACCAGCCTAACCTATAAAGTGAGTTCAGAACAGCCAGTGCTATACAGAGAAACCCTGTCTCGAAAAAACAAAACAAAACAACAAAAAGCCCATTCTATGTATATACTACATGCTCTTTATCAGTTCAGATGCATTGTTGTTCTCCTTACATTTGACTTGGGGTCTCATGTAACCCAGGCTGGCCTAGGACTTGATATGTAGTCAAGGCTACCCTTCGACTCCTCCTCTTGCCTCAGCAACCCCCGCCCCGCCCCCCCCCCCCCCCCCTAGTGCTGAGATTACAGGCATGTACCTCCTTTTCATTCATCTCTTGATGGATAACTAGCCTAGTTCTTAGCTATTATGAATAGTACAGCAATAAATATAAATATATATCTCAGTGGTACAACATATAGATTTTTAGGTATACTCACTAAAAAATAAGCATATGAAATAATAAAATATACTAATTAGCCCACGTATTTCAAAGCATTTTGCTATATTCAGTAGTTATGTACAAATTTTACTTGTCAAACTGTTTAAACACATTCTTAGGCTGATGCTGGATCTGGCTGCTGAAGTTCTTAAACCATCCTGACTTCTGCAGGCTGCACCTTTCGATTACCACGGCTCTTAGATTTCTAACTTCCTCAAAGTTCCCATAGGAAACAGATGGCATATTTTCCCCTCTGCAGGCAAAAGCCACCTTCCAGTCTGGAGATTTAGCCTAAAGATCTCCCAAGTGACAGCAAGAATATTCTGGAAGCTTTAACCAGACTAGTCTCCTGCTTTCAGAGATTCTCTCTCCCTGTTCCTAAGAGCCTTCTAAGGAACCTCTAAGGTTCCTCCATCTCCCTGGCCTTCTGAAGCCATGGTCTTTGTTCGGTTAATGTGCAGCCTTGGAGAAGGCCGGTGGCAGGGCCTCTTCTCTTGTTCTAAAAAACTGTTATGATGCTTTTTTCTCTCACCTTCCTAATAGTTTTGTTGATCACCCTCATAGATGGCAACTGTAGCAGCCCAGTAATTAAGTTGTACCCCCACTCCCCCACCCAGATCTCCAGGGCCTTGGACATCAGATAGCTCTGCCTTGTGGGGCCCACCTCATAATAGAGTAGCCTTGAAAAGCAGGTTCCCCAGAGGTTCATTCCTCACCTCCCAGCCCAGTTCTCCCAATTCCTCTCTTGTCAGGCCAGGTGCCCTGCCCTCTGGCCTCCATCCAAGCCCCAGGGCCATCCTGCCTTGTCCTCATTAAAGCCTGAAAGAAGCGGGTGTGCTTTGAGACTCTGAGCAGCAGGTTATTGATCAACACTGATAGCAGGGGTGGCTTGATCCTCCCTGAACTGCAGAGATTAATTAGCTTGATTCCCAAGCATAATTCTTAATTAGGCACAGGAAGAAAGGAAAAAAAAAACACAAAGGGACTATTCTTCCTCCAAGGACTGCTGACCTTCTGTCCAGGGTGAAGAAGGAGGAGCAGGAAGTGGGAGGCAGAACCAGGTAAACATGTACTGGCACCTTAATGCCTCCTGCTGGGTCCAAACCTGTGCAGTTCAGGTGGACATGTGTGCTTCTCTTGTTTGCTTTACCCCTGACCCCCTCATGCACAGGGACCAAATCAGGGCCCACATTTTGAAGTTCCTACTCTCTGCTATGAATGTCTATAGAGAATTCAGCTGTACTGGCTTCAAGTAGGAAACTTGGGTGGGAAGAACTCAGTGTCCTGAAACTTGCCTAGAACCACTGAAAAGAAACATTTCCTGCAGCCAGGAAGTAGACACTTTCTAAAATTTGTGAGCTATGCCCAGCTCTTTACCTATGGGGGTTTAGGGGGTTGGGGGGTGAGAGTAGGCAACTGAGGTAAAAAGGAGTTGTGATTTAGCAACCCATCAGCTGACCAGACTCTGAGCTTCTCTTTACACGAGCTTCTTCACGATAGGTGTGTGAACTACTAAGGAGATATGTGGCATATAGTAGGTCCGTGGAGCATAGTAGGAACTACTAACTCCTCTTCTCTAAAGAAAACAAACCAAGGAAGGAAAAACATATCAGAGGATGAATTCCAAGTGATTAATTCATTAGCACATAGATAAGAAAGTGTGTGTTAGGTGTATGCTGACCCAGTATTTCTGAAATCGAATCACACAGTGAACACAGGCTGCAGGCAGTGAGTGTAACCTAGGCGAGACAGAGGACTTGACTACAGAACACTTAGGACCCTGGCCTGGGCTCACTGCCAGACCAGGAGTAGACCTGAGTCCTGGGTGACATTCTGTCTAGAAAATAGTTAGAAAGCAGTGGATTGTGGGTGTAGAACCAGTGTTAAGGTCACTGGAAGGCCTTGACATGGGTAGGAAGTCAGAACTGTTGGGAAATGACCAGAATGCTTTGCCCAGTGACTCTCATCTCCACTCACACCCCTACCAAACCACACTCACCCCTCCACCAAACTACACTCACCCAGCTCTTTTAAGCCTCTCTGCTGGACAACCTGATCTAAACCACCACTGGGACCGTGTGGACCCTGACCAGGTGGACACTTGAAGCGTTCAGAAATCTTAGTTTTCTTGGGTGGAGGGCTGTTTATCTCCAAGTCTTGTCTTGTGCGGGTATGTACTGAAGAGTCTGAAGACCTCGAGGTAGGATGTGTGGAACTCAAGTATGGTATGGTGTTAGGGAGCCTGTAGGAGAGAGAGATGCAAATGAAGCTGGACTGGGTATTGTCCCTTGTTAAGCTGGGTGGGAGTTATCATCACTACTTGAGAAAATGTGTGAGATTTTCCTCATAGTAAGTGGCGGAGGTGCTTAAACAGGAAACATGAATGCTCTACATTCATGCCTGACTTTGTACATCAAGGGATGAGACACTGGTTTCTGCTCAGCCAGATAAGTAAGCCTGTGAGGAGACAGATACATACATTGGGGAGTTTCTGCAGATGGTTTCATCTCTGAAACTAGCATATACCATGGAGACAGCAGGGCAGGGGACCCTGAGGATAATACAAGTTGCATAGGGACATCAGTCTGGAAAGGGCCACAGGTCAAGAAGAGAAGCCTCGGCAGGGGATATCACTAGCCATAGATGGGTCACAAGAGCTGATTCCTCCCACTCAGTGGGATCTGTTTCAGGGTTAGTAATAACAGAAGGAAGAAAGCCTATCGTGATTCTAAGGGAAGCAGATAACCCAGCCAGAGCTGAGCCTACTGTCACTCAGGACAAAGAGATGTCAGGGCACCATCTTCTCCCTGGGCTCTCCAAGGCTGAGCTTAAGGACAAGGTCAGCATCCCCCTAAACCTCCAACCTTCTTCAGAGGAAGGGCTGCATCCAGAGAGCTACAGACTTGTGGGAAGACATGTCCAGATCTGCCCAGGGAGGCAGAAAGGCTGCCAACCCACAGCATGTGGGAGAGTGCTTTCTACAAGGACCTAGATGATGTTAGGAGCTTGGGGGCCTGGGAAGGCCAAATGTTTAATATTTGGAAAAGAGGCTGTCTAAACAAAGCAATTAGGAGGCTCCTTTGTAGTTCCATGAAAGAGATGGATTGGCTCTTCCAGCATCAAAGAAAAGGCTGACACAATGGGGACTAGCCAGGCCTAGGCCTCCTGTGGGGGAGGGGACCCTCTGCTCTCTGCAGGACACAGACTGCTTTGAAGCCCCCCAATAAAACTTGTTCCCAATCAGTTAACACAACTTCTGCCATAAAGCTATCACTCCCTAAAGCCACTTTTTAAAAATTAGCTTTTGCCACCAAGCCGGAGACACACTTGAGGATTGGCCCCTCACTTTTTGCAGCAGAGATGCAGTGTAGACTCTCCCCTTCTTCAAGTAAACCCCATGAGGAAGCTGACTTAGCAAAACAGGGGAGTTCTGCTTATCGCTGATGATCAAGCACGACAATGAGTGAATGGATCTGAGTGCAACCCACTTTGCTTGTAAAAAGGAAATGGAGCCAGAGACCAGCAGCAACATTGCTCTTTGGGTTAAGGCCCTTACCACCAAGCCTGATGGTATGAGTTCAATGCTCAGATCTCCATCTTCCACAAGATGACAAACACGCATACACACACGCACACAAACACATACTATGTAATAAAAGGAAAACATTGCTAATGGAAATGGCAGTCCCTCAGCACATAGGTGAGCGGTGTAGGTCAGATAGTTCTGGATGGAGGGTAGTTGCAGACAATCAAGAGAATCATGTGGATGGGTTCTTGTGGGCCCAAGAACTAAGACAGATGATTCAGGGAGCCTGTCCCAAAGCTCTGACTGGCCTAGCATCTTCTAATGCAGCCAGGTCCGGAGCCTAAAGCCCAGGCTAGTCTGTTTGAACACAGGTTGACATTACAGATTCACTTAAGTGCACTGGTTCTTACTTCTCAAGCCTTACTTTGAAGTGGCTATAGGTAAAATGAGATGACCTTGGCATTTTCTGGCAAACAATCCTAGAAAAGGAAAAGGAAAGCAGACCTCGTAGCATGGGCCTATAACAGCAGCACCGAGGAGGCCAAGGCAGAAGGAACTTCAGTTGGGGCTAGCCTGGACTAGCATTCCATAGGGAGGCTTGTCTCAAAAACAAAACAAATTGAGTATATGGTAGATGAAATAAAAATAGTACATTAATATTAACTATGAAAATAAATAGTGATACATCTGACCATCTCACTGTCACCTGCAGCCTGAGTGGGGAAACCCCCTCTTCTCTTTCTTTTTTGCCCCCTCTCTCACAGCCACCAGACAAAAGCAACAGGCTGAAATGCAGAGACTTATTTCAAGGAGCTGACTCTTACAGACTTGGGGGTTGACAAGTGCAAAGACTTTATGAGCAGTGCTGGCAACCTGGAGGACAGGCATAACCTGATGCCTCATTCAATCCTAAGGCCCATCACGTGGACTCATGGACTTCCAGCTCGCTGGCAGGAGGAGGGTCAGGGTTTGTTCTATCCAAGCCATCACCTGATCAGCCGAAGCCTACTTACCTTATGGGAGGACAAGCTACTCCAAAGCTGTCACCATCCCATAATATACCCCCGAACCATCCAGCCCAACATTTGATCACATTGCTAAGTTGGCTTTAACCACCCTCTTCCTCATTGTCTATGCTCAACACAGCAACCAAAAAATTACTATTAAAATGAATGAATGTCAATGGTCTGATGCAGTTCAGTTGGTGGAGTGCTTGTCTAGCAAAGCAGAAACCCTGGCTTCCATCCCCAATGCCACATAAAACCAGGGGTGGTGGTACACACCCATAAAGCCATCGTTTAAGAGGTAGAGGTAGGGCCATCAGAAATTCAAGATCATCCTCAGCTACAAGTGAATTCAAGGTCAGCCTGGGCTCCTGAGTATGAATGAAAGAGAGGTGATCTGTCACTACAGCCTGGGAGGTGTGCCTGTTACAATCTGTTCCACAAGTGAAGGCTAACCACAAGAGAAGGCTCTGGTCTGGCTATCCTGCCCTCCCACAGCAGAGTACCTTTACACGGCCCACACTGGACAAGGGAACGAAACAGCAGTTGTTCCAGGTGCGAGCGCTCATATCTGCAACTGGAAAGTCTGTACGAATTTCTCATCTATGAAATGGGGATGATGGGAGAGGTAGAGGCCATCCAGTGAAGGCTAACGTCAGAATCCAGGCCACCAGAAAACCTCTCAAATTCTTGGCATGAGCCATTATTAAACTCTGTCCCAAGTGACTCACAGCTATTAAGACGTGCGCTTCTGTGTCCAGGGACAACCTCAGGTCTCTTGAGAGGGTCTCAGAGCAGGCCAGCCTGGCACCTGTAGGCTGAGGTTCCTCCCTACAGCCCTCAGGGAGAAGGAAGACTTGCAGATCCAAGGCCAGAGCCCATCAAAGGTTCTAACAGAAAGGCATGCGGAGCAACCGAGAACTCTGGACTGGTGAGGAGTCCAGTTTGCATTCCAGATTCGGGTTTGGGGTGTTTGTGTTTTGCCACTTGCTATAAGATCCTGAACATACGCCTTAGCTTCTCTGGGCTTCAGTTCTTACCCATGTAAATTGTAAAGAGGTAGGTTCAGGCCTTAGGAGGGGAGCCTCTGACGAAACTTCTCTGTTCCCCCTCCAGCTGACTTTCTCAAAGCTGAGCCGCCCGAGCACTTATCAAAGGCCAGCACTGTTAGAGACTTTTCCGTGTGTGTATTTAGTAGGCAGTATTTGTCCTGCTGGTCTTTGCCCTGGACTTCCTAGCATTGGCTCTATTGTTTCTCTGGTCCATCTGTCCTAATGGTTCTCATCTGAGGGTTGTCCTTAGCTGCTCAGAGGACCAGGTTTGTTTTAATTAAAAACAAAACCACCAAGTGGGCTGCTAGACCCTGCTGGAAGGCAGGGGCAAAAATCTGTGAGATCCTTTCTTTTCTGACGTTTGGTTTTAGATCAAGACCCTAGCATGGACTATGCAGGTTCCTAGTCACGGGAGGGGCGGAGCCTTAGAGTCCTCCTGGCGTGAAGCAGAGATTCCTGTCCATCCAAGAAAAGAGGGTGCTTTCCACAGCTGGGCCAGGATGGGACGAATCATTGCTTCGGGTCTGTTTTCCCGGTACGACTTCTTCCTAGGCAGGTTCCTTCTAGACCTAAGTAAGCCTCGTGTTGGATGCTGCCTGGTGTCTCCAGCTAGTCGCAGATGCCCAGCCTGCTGCTACCAGGGTGTCCGCCTTCGCCTTCTCACTTGGCCCTCAGGTTCCTTTCTCTAAGGTCGTTCTCCCAGGGTCAGCCCACAGCTCCGGGGCGCCCCCTGCTGTCGGAAACTGCAGGCCTTGACCTTAGCTGTCTCATTGATAGGCAAACTGGAGGGCACAGTGCCCGGGCCCACAGCATCATTCAGACACCACACTGCCTCCCTTTCTTTAAAATCAGAAGGAAGAAAAACAAATTGAGGGTGGAAATTGTGTTTTAATATATAATATTAATATACCTTTAAACTAACCCTCATAAAATGGAGCTCTAAATACTATAATGGGGAAAGTGACCTAGGGTCCAGGGAAACTCTAACATAGCCCTCTGGTCCCTTTCAGCTGTCCTACAATGCTCAGGAAGGATCTCTGGGACATGACATCGATCAGAATTCTGTATTTTTCTTTAGTAATAAGATAAAAAAGTATATGGTTTACAATGGTCGGAGAACAAACCTATGGGTTAGCCTTCACATCTCAAAAAATAGGAATACTGTGAGCTGCTACTTGGTGTTTGTGAAAGTTACATAATTGATTCCATGTGGAATATGGGGACAGTCACCATGGAGTGGAGACTGGGTAGTCCCCTCCTGGCTGCAGCCACTGCGGCTCTGCCTTTGGAAGGTTGGTCAGTCACTCTAGAACCCCTACACTGAGGTGGTGGGAAGAATCCCGTGTCTACATACAGTCACAGGCTGAGGTGGCTGGGTTTAAGACTTAAGTGAACTGGAAAGAAAGATAGAAAACAACAGGTTCATGTACTGAAAAGAGTGTTCAAACTGCAGGGCCCAAATCCGTGAACAGTGACAGTTAGCTGGTACCTCATGATGCACAGCCATGAGAGCTGCAGGTTAGGGTAACGGGAACAGGAGAGAAGTCAGGAATCAGAGCAGGAAGGAGCTGAACTCAGGTAGACTGGCTAGCCCTGTGAGAGATGTCTCTCATTGTTTGCCATAGGAGGAGCTTGCTGGGCAGGATTTAGTGCCAGAAACTAGCAGGACTATGTCCCAGACTCGTCTCCTTCTGCCTGGGTATCTCCTGTCTTTTTGTTGTGTTTTTGTAAACTGGAATTTAGTGTGTGGTGTGTGGTGTGTGTGTGTGTATGTGTGAATGCGTGTGTGTGTTTTGTGTGTGGTGTGTGTGTGTTTTGTGTGTTGTGTGTGTGAGTGTGTATGAGTGTGTGGTGTGTGTGTTGTGTGTGTATTGTGGTGTGTGTGTGTGTAAATGTGTGGTGTGTGTGTGTATATGTGTGCTTTGTGTGTGGTGTGTGTGGTGTGTGTGTGTGTGGTGTGTATGTGTTGTGTGTGTGTGTTGTCTGTGTGTGTGCTTTGTGTTTGGTGTGTGTGTTTTGTGTGGGTGTGTTTTGTGTGTGTTTTGTGTGTTGTGTGTGTGAGTGTGTATGAGTGTGTGGTGTGTGTGTGGTGTGTGTGTGTGGTGTGTATGTTTTGTGTGTGTGGTGTGTGTGTGTGTGTGTGTGGTGTGTGTATGTTTTGTGTGTGTGGTGTGTGGTGTGTGTGTGTGTGTGTGTGTGTGTGTGTGTGTGTGTGCACATACATCATTCTACAGCACCAGTGTGGAGGTCAGAGGATAACTTGCTAGCGTCAGTTCTCTCCTTTCTACCATGTGGGTTCCAGATGGAACTCAGCAGAGGCAGGCCCTGGTGATGCTGGATTTCAGAAGTGAGCATTCCAGAGCTGAAGCAAAGCCCCAGCTGACAGTGCTTTGCTTCCAGATTTTGGAGCAAAAGACTAAGAAGGCCCAGACTATTTACCAGAGCAGGCAGAGAGGGTAAAGAGAAGCCAGTAGTAAGCAACAAGCCAGCCACAGACACTAGGAAGCTAGGAACAGAGGCAGGGAGGAAAAGCCTCGAGGAACATGGTCATGAACCATGTCAGGGTTCAGGGTCAAAGGCTGACAGACAACATGCTGAGGGGAACATCCTAGTGTGGCATACAGGGGCTTGGAGACAAGGGTCTGATCAGGTGAGGCCAAAAGAGGAAGCTAGTAACAGCCCAGCCCCCAGCTTTGGATGTTTCCAGGGCCTAGCTAATGAGGTGTAGGGTCTGTGAAAGACTGGAGTGCTATTGGTGTCTGCCTAGGTGGCCCTGGTCCTGTGACTTCCCTTTGGGCCACTTCAGTGTTTTGTCTGCCAGGGAAACAACAGAGTTTGAGGTGGAATTGTAAAGGGACATTGTTAACAAGCAGTCAAGCATCCCAGGAGACAGTAGACCCTGTAGGTTCCAGTCCATTTGAAGAAAGGGATGAGAGGGTCCCATCAGCATTCAGTGTGTCTTGTGGCCACTAGAAAGCCTTGAATGCCATGCCTCTCTTGACTCAGACTAAACCCTCTGAGGAGCTGAGCCTTGAATTACCAGACTACTGCAGATCTAAGAGCTCAGTATCCTGGCCATAAAGCAGGGTCCACAGAGCACAGTGCACCTGGAGCTTCTTGGGTAAGCAAGATTCCCAGCTCCCACCCCTGATCCTGACCTGGTGAGTTAGAGCCATCCGGTCTCTGCCTGACAAATCCTCAGGAAGGTCCCAGAGTCACTGCTCAGTTCCAACAGGACTTTGGAGAGTCCAGGAAAATGTGAGACAATCGGTTTAAAATTTTTTTTAAAAAAACAAGAAAGAAGCAGTAGAAAGGGGTTTTTGTTTTGTTTTTAAATTACTATGGAGGGCATCAAGATGACTCAAGGAGTAAAGGCCCATCAAACCCAACTGTCTGAGTTCAGTCCCTGAGATGCACACGGTGAAACCAAAGAACCAGCTCCCCACAACTCCCATACAAACGCACCACAGGATACCCCCCCACACACACTCTCTCTAAATAAACACAGCATTTTCTAAAGTCCTGCATTCACCCTGCACTGCTTCATTTGTGCACATCTGTCATCTCAGAGCCTGGAAGGTGGAGGAGGAAGATCAGAAGTTCGAGGTCATGGTCTACAATCACTCTGCAAATAGCTCCTTGCCCTTACTCCACTTCGGATCCCAGCCTCCTGGAGGGGGCGATCAGGAAGGCAAACCAAATGCGGTGGTCTAACCTGCACAGGAAGCTGCGTGCTATATCCCTGTCCTCTCATCCGGATGTAGGAAACAAGGGACAGCCTTCAGGCACATGGCCACGGCTGGGGCTGCAGTTCATCAGCAAAAGAAATACCACCCAGCCCCTATGGCAAAATCATTTCAAAACAAATGTGTGATGTGTTTGTATATGTGTATTCACATGTGTGTGCAGGCATGTATGTGTATATGTACATGTATGTGTGGAGGCCAGATGTTAGCATAAAGTGTCTTCTTCAATCACTCACTCCATACCTTCTATGCTGCAGGGAATGGGCCTATATACTTATATAAGGTACTCTATGCCTCATATGCTGCAGGGCATGGACATCTATACTTATATAAGGTGGGCTTTGAATATTCATAGCTACTCCACTTCCAGTTTACTCTCTGCTTCAAGTTTACTCTTAAAGACAAACCTCTGAGTTTCCTGCTCAGGCTTCCTGCTCCCAAGCTTCCTTGACATTTACGAACTTTCCCACAGGAACCATAAGTCGAAATAAACTCTCTTCCATAATTTGCTTTTGGTCATGGTGTCTCATCTCAGCAACAGAAAAGTAACTTAGACAGGCTCCTCCCATTAAAGTGAGATAGTTGATAAAAAGCCTCTCTAATAATTCAAAATATTATATATTGATCAGCCTGGAATATCATAGCAAGCCCTTGTCTCAGTAAATACAATTTTTTAAAGATTTATTTATTTTATGTATATGAGTACACTGTTGCTCTCTTCAGACATACCAGAAGAGAGCATCAGATCCCACTGATGTGTTAGAACGGCAGGTCGTGTCAGAACATACCACACACTAGGCCCAAACAGTTCCACGTGTAAGAGGTTTAATTGAGAGGGAGAGAGGAGGCAATAACTCGGAAATAGATGAGGGGGAGAGAGATGAGAGGGGGAGAACCCATATATATATGTGGGTTCTGATGTAGTGGCTGCAGGTAAAGGTGGGAGGTAAGCCCAATGGATTCTGGGAAAATGGTGACTGTTGCTCTGGCAATGGGTCTGTGGACCTGCCCATGCATTGCCACAGGCTTTGAATGCTGTGATGCTAACATACCTCCCTTTTTGATATTATAAAGAGAAGGAAAGGAAAAGGGAAGGAGAAAAGGGAATGGGGGTATTGTATCTCTTAAGCTACTTCCTGCTGTCTAGGGGCCTTGTCAATGGCGGGTAGCTGGAATTCACCATCGGGATCCACTTGGTAAACGTTCGCATCAGGCTCCTCTGTGGACAGTGGCTCATCTGTGGGCAGCGGCTGGTAATCCTGTAACAAAAGCTGATTAATAGTTTGGTTAGAAATTTTTTGTATTTCTCATTGAAGAAATGTAGAAACAAGATTAATGAGGCAGGGAGCAAAAATAACACCAGGAAGATGACTAGGAAAGAAGTTACAAATGGAAGTATCCACTTCCATATGGGGTTTTCAAAAATCCCAGAACTGGAGGTCTCATGGTCCCTGAAATTTTTTTTTTTTTTTTTTTGGTTTTCTCTGTATAGCTCTGGCTGTCCTGGAACTCACTCTGTAGACCAGGCTGGCCTCCAACTCAGAGATCTGCCTGCCTCTGCCTCCCAAGTGCTGGGATTAAAGGCATGCGCCACCACCACCCGGCCCCTGAAATTTTTTATGTCTGATTGTAGCTCCTGGATTTTATTTCTTGATTGTAGCTCCTGGATTTTATTTCTTGATTGTAGCTCCTGGATTTTATTTCTTACTATCCTGGATTGGTTGACGTAGAAACAGCATTCTTCTTGGAGGAACAGGCAAAGACCACCTTCTTTAGCTGTCAGGACATCTAGTCCCTGTCTGTTCCGAAACACCATGGCTGCCAGAGAATCTATCTGTTTTTAGATAGTAAGCATAGTTTCAGACATTTTTTGAAAATCGCTTTGAAACTGAGAAGTGAATGTATTATATTGGGTCATGGAAGTTGTTATCCCTGCAACTCCAGTACCAACACCTATGGCTATTCCCGTAGCAACCCGGGCACAACTTGAACTGCCCTCTTATGTTGGGCAGTATCATATCTACAACTGGGATTGGCAGGGGCTCGTTTCCCTGGATTACTCCCAGTTCAGGGAAAAGAAGTACTAATGTGCAAACTCCTGACCAGCTAGCAGGTAGGTGATGATATGCCTGAGTGCCACAAAGAATTGACGTGTTTTGGATTGTAGGGCATTGTGGCAGAGATGATACATCAAGGGTTATAGTTCTATTGCAGTCTAGGGAGCTCAGCATTCCCACTGAATGAGTCCCAGAGGCCTTAAAACAGGTTGCCACACCAAATAGAGGGACAGAGGTAAGGTATGGAGTCATGGCAACACTGGAGTCAGGGCAGCTGGCAAAGGGTGAGGTAACATTACTTGGTAGTATCACTGGAGATGCTGTAAGTGACAAATGTGAGTTAGTTCCAGGGGGTACACATAATCAGCAATCCTTAAAGCATTCAGGTCTGGTGACATTAAGGAGTTGGTATGCTGAGGTCAAGGTCTAAAGTAAAAGGCAAAATGACAAGTTAGTGCCATTTATGAGGGGTGATGTCTAAGAGATAAGGACCTCAGAGGAGTGTTTGATTATCTCCCTTGCTTTTCTGATATCCAGGGGTTGGGCATTTGAGACATATTTTTTCTGCATATGGATGATACTTACTGAGGCCCCAGGCTGATTTTTATGATAGAGTTTACCAACAACTCCTATCTCCCACCTGGAATCCCAAGGATCTTGTATGTAGAAAAAGAGTGTCTTGCGATGTTGATAGAAGAAATGATTGATCTGTGATCCTAGCATATGTATTTGACAAGACCAATATGGGCAGCCCCCATATTTGTCTGGCCATTTCCTACAATAATCTTTTGTCTGGTCAAAGAGAAGCAAGTATAGAGATCATAATATTTAGATGGGATTACAGATACTGGGATGATAGCAATTTGGATTGGTTTCTGGCATCCGGCTATGGAGCAGTTTCTTGACCCTATTTGGAAAGACTGTTTGTTATCTGTGGGGGTTTCTTGAACCTCAAATCTCCAGATATAAGGGCTACCCTGGATAGAAATGAACAGCAGGGGGAAGATGAGAAACCCATGTCTAATCCAGTGAGGTTGAGCTCGGCTGCCAGAGTGGAGTCTCATTTTCTGGGATTGGGGACAAGGTGGGTGGTCTCATTGTCCTCTGGAGCTTAACAGAGCATGGTCCTGTTAAGATTGATGTGTATGAAGGAGAGTCATTTTTAGGTGGAGGAATGAAAGGTTTGAGGTGAGATAGATGGACCCAATGAGAGAGTTCTTCAAGTTTAGCAGCTGTAGGGGTCACAAGAATTACTTTAAAAGGCCCCTGCCATTTGAGAGAGAGAGGTGAGGGCTGATGACCTGGAGGGGATAGAAAGACTTGGTCTCCAATGTTGATAGGTAGTGGACAGGAGACAGGGTGTGGCCGAGGTAGATGGTGGTCAGCAAAGTTCCATAGGAGAGAATGGAGGTGGCAAAGTAGGGGGATAAGTAGATGGTCTGGGAGGGAAGAGCATTTAGGTGAAAGAAGCTAATAAGATGATAGATATGACAATTATTACAGTCGAGTGTTTCTTGATGAATATGTAGAACAAAACACCACATGTATCAGATAAGTAGATGTAATTATTACCTTTCAGTTAAATACAATAAAACTAAATTTAAAAAAAAAAAAAACACATCAAATTCATGGACCATGAAGAGTAATGTTGTAAGGTGGCTGAATGGACAAGGCACCTGACATTGCTCAATTCTTGCTCTGACTTCTTTTTGAAGAGTAATAATTATTTGATTTCTCTGGCTTGACTGGCATTTTATAACATAGCCATTCCTGAAGTCCTCTATGGATGCACAAGCCAATCATGAGCTGCTCTTCTGAGTGCTAGCCAATGGCACAGGCCACCATGGAGGGTGTGACGACTAGGAGTTAGGACTGGATGTCCATACATGATTTCAAAGGGAGAGATGAGGAGAGCTCGCTTTGGGGGAGCTCGTAACCTGAAAAGAGCCAGAGTTAGGAGTTTTACCCATTCAAGGTGAAGTTCCTGTGACAGCTTAACAAGAGTGGTTTTTAAAGAGCGATTAGTTCTTTCTATCTTACCAGAAGATTGAGGGTGGTAAGGAATGTGAAAATGCCAGGGGATATCTAGGGCCTTAGATAAGATTTGAGAGACTTGGGAAGTAAATTCAGGACCATTGTCTGATTCGAGAGAGGCTGGGACACCAAACCGGGGGATGATCTCTTGGAGGAGGAGATCAGAGACTGTCTGAGCCCTTTTGTTAGTTGTGAGAAATGCCTCTACCCACCCCGAGAAGGTGTCCACCAAGACCAGGAGGTACTTGGCATGCCTGACAGAGGGCATGTGGGTAAAGTCAAGTTGCCAGTCAGTTCCAGGAAGGGAACCTCTAGCCTGATGGGTAGGAAAAGGGGTGCTACAATACTTTGAGTTGGGGTCAGACTTCTGACAGATTTTGCAAGAAGCAGTGATAGATTTTAAGAAGCTTAAGTCCTCAGGAATAGGCTCTAGGTGGGTCTTAACAAAAGAAGACAACGCTTGGCTGTTAGGATGAAAGAGTTGGTGAAGATAGGACAGAGTTTGGTGGGTGTCAGCAGCTTAAGAAGGTGGAGATGTAGGTTGTAGTGTAAGAATGTCCTGGGGAGGATGAGACAAGTCTAGGCCCCTAAGGGCCACAGCTCTAGCTGCCTCGTCAGCTTGGTTGTTTCCCTGGAGACAAGAGAGTTGTCTGTCTGGTGTGATCTACAGTGGACTATCCCAATGGCTGTAGGAAGATGGGAGGCCTTTAGCATGGCCATAATTTGGTTTGCATTAATTTGGTTTGCATTAGTTACTGATCCTCCTTTCATGGTAAGTAACCCACGCTCCTTCCAAATAGCAGAGTGAGGCAGAAAGATATGAAAAGCATATTTGGAATCTGTGTAGATGTTGAGGGATTTTTCCCTGTGCCAGTTGAAAGGCACTGGTGGTGTGAGTAGGAAGGGCCTGTGCCTCTACCACCTCGGTGTCTGACACTATGGCATAACCAGCTTTTCTAGCCTCTTCATGTAAAAAGGAGCTGCCATCTATACACCAGGTATAGATGGCCTGAGGCAATGTACCCTCTCGTATGTGAAGGATGAGGTAATAGTTCCTCTAAAGTTTCAGTGCAGGAGTGAGATATGGAGGGTCAGTATTAGGTCGAGGAAGAAGACTGGAAATATTAAGAGGTGGGCATGATTGGAAGGTGAGTGTAGAATTCTCTATTAGAGCTACCTGAAGGGAAAGAAACCTAGAGGGAGGTAGAGTCTGTAAACCTTTATAAGTTAGGAGCTGTGACAAGTTATGAGACTAGAAGACAGTTATAGGCGACGCAAAGGTTAATTTTTTTGACTCTCTAATAAGGAGTTCAGCAGCTGCTAAGGTATGGATACAAGGTGCCCATCCCTGGATGGTTAGATCTAGTTTTTTTTGATAAGTAAGCTACAGGTGCAAAAGAGGGTCCCAGTTGATGACCTAAGACTCCAAGGATAAATCCCTCTTTTTCAGTTACGTAGAGGGGAAAAAGGACGAGTCAGGTCAGGGAGATGTAAAGCTGGGGCCTTAAGGAGAGCCTGTTGAAGTCTTGAAAGGGCTTGGTAATAGGTTTGAGAAGAGGCTCGTGGGTGGGGCCTAGCACTGCCTCATATAGGGGATGAGAAAGGAGGGAAAAGGAAGGGACCCACGAACGTAAAAAGCTAGCTATTCCTAGGAATGATAAAATCTCTTCCTTTGTAGAAGGAACAGTTAGAGACTGAATGAGATTCTTTTTATCTAAGGTAATAGCCTTGTGGGTTGGGGTAATTGTTAGTCCCAAATAGGTGACCTGAAGGGTAGACAGTTGGACTTTAGAAGGTGAGACCCTATAGCCTCAACTGGAGAGGAAATTTAGAAGAGTAGAGGTGTCAGCTTGGCTAATTTCTAGAGAGGGGCTACAGAGAAGTACATCATCTACATAAAGTAAAATCTTAGATTTAGGGAGAGACAAGGACAATAAGTCAGAAGCCAAGGCTTGACCAAATAGATGTGGGGTATCCCGGAATCCCTGAGGTAGAACAGTCCAGGTAAGTTGGATAGAAAACTGGATATCAGGCTTTGTCCAGGTAAAGGCAAATATGTTTTGTGTCTGGGCATCTAGAGGGATAGAGAAGAATGCATCCTTGAGATCTAAGACTGAGAAATGGGAAGTCCCCGAGGGGATAGTGGAAAGAAGTATGTAAGGATTAGCCACAACAGGATGGAGAGGAACTACTGCAGAATTAATGCACCTGAGGTCTTGAACCAGGCAATAGTTACCATTAGGCTTCTTAACTGCTAGTATAGGAGTGCTAAAGGGAGAAGAGGTGGGGCGAAGGAGTTTTTTTTTTTTTTTCTCAAGAGGTTGGAAATAATAGGCTTAAGTCCCTTGAGGCTCTGGAGAGAGAGAAGGAATTGAGCTTGGGTTATGTACCTGGTAGAGTCCAGTAATTGGATGACAACAGGAGAATGGTGTTTAGCAACAGAGGGGTTCTGGACATCCCAGACTCGGGGATCTACCTGAGAAGCTGGTAAAGGAAATAACATGGTAATGTTAGTAGGTTGCCTGGCTAGGAGGAACTGCTGGCGAGCCTGGGTTTAGGTGAATGTGGGGAGCAAAGGAAATAGAGGCTCCCAGCCTAACTAGAAGATCCCTTCCCAATAAGGGGACAGGACATGTTGGCACTACCAAAAAGGAATGGGTAAGAGGTACACCCCTAAAAATGCAACTAAGTGGTGGGGTCTGGAGAGGAAAGTAAGGTTGTCCTCCTACCCCGACAATAGGAGAACCAGAAGGAGAAGTGGGTCCCCAAAACTCCGTCAGGACCAAGTAAGTGGCTCCAGTGTCTAAGAGGAAGGAGATGGACTGCCCACATACCATGATATTTACCCAGGGCTCCCTGCTAATGATGGCAGTGGTTGGGTCAGGGGAGCTCGGTCGGGCCTCCTCAGTCAGCCATACCCAAGCCTAGGAGATCAGTTGGAGGGTTATCTGGGAGTGATGTTCCTTTGTTCTGTGTAACATGAGGGCAATCAACAGCCCAATGTCCCTCTTGATGGCACCTAGGGCATGGCCCTCTTAGCTTGCCGAAGTTAGGGCAGGTTTTTGCCCAATGACCTTTTTTTACCACATTTGTAGCAGGTACCTGATGGTCTCTGAGTCTTAGGAGACCATGAGTCCAGGGTAGTGGCTGGGGCTGGTCGGACAGCCTTTGCCAGCATATGGCATTTTTGTTTGCAGACTTTATCATCTCTCTCATGGTACACTTTGAAGGCCAGCGCTAAGACTTCTGCCTGTGGAGTTAGGGGTCCCTCTCTAGTTTTTTAAGTTTGGCTCTTATGTTGGGGTAGCTCTGGGAAAAGAAGTAGGTCATCAGAAGTTGCTTACCTTTTGGGTTTTCAGGGTCCAGATTGGTATGCTGTAATAAAGCCTTTGTAAGGTGTTCTAAAAATTGAGATGGTTCTGCTTGTCCTGGACAACCTCTTGGAGTTTTTCAAAATTTACTGGCTTTAAAGTCGCTTTTCTAAGACCGGCCAGAAGGCATGTAATGAACCTGTCCCTGGCTAAAATACCACCTGCAGAATTGTAATTCCGCCGGGGATCCTGGTCCGGCACTGTCTCAGAGCCAACTGGGTATGTGCCGTCTGTTTGGTGAATTCTATCTGCATGCACTCTTGCTGCTTCCCAGACTTGTCTGCATTCCTCAGGAAGTAAGTTGTTAGTAAGGATCATATGAACATCATGGAAAGTCAAGCTGTAAGATTGAGTGATGTAGTGGAACTCTTTAATAAACTTAGAAGAGCTAGAAGTATAGGACCCCAGCCTGTTTTCTATTTGAGAAAGTTCACTAAGCGAGAATGGAACATGTACTCTGACAAGACCATTTACTACAGCAACTTCCCTTAGAGGTAGGACCATTGCTGGGTCAGGTGTCTCTGGGGAGGAAGGACTTGGAGGTTTGGTTGTAGCCTTAGAGCAGGTGACAGGAGGAGTGAAGGTAGCTGCCAATATGGGGCATTTGGAGCGGCCCACAGCTGGCACAGAAGAAGGAGAGGGGTCTGGAAAGGTCGAGATAGCAGGCTCTGGAGCATCCTGGTGAGGAGGAGAAACTGAGGCAGCAGTTTGGGTTTTCGGCAGTGTAGAGACAGGTCTGCAGTGAAAAGGGGGTGGTTCATTAGCTGGATCTAGCATTGTAGCGTCATCTAGCGGAGGTTGTGTAGATTTCATGCTAAGAGAAGTTGGGTTGGGGAACAGGAAGAGCACAAGGAGGGATTGGAACGGAGATAGATAAATGCTTGGACATAGGGAACCTCCTTCCATTTACCAGTTTGCTGGCAGTATGTATTAAGATCTCTTAAAATAGTTGGATCTAAGGTGCCATTAAGTGGCCATTTTGAACTCCCATCTAGTTGATATTTAATCCAGATCTTATTGCAGAGATATATTAATGTTGATGCCTTCAAGTCAGGCGTTAGTTTCAAAGATCTGAGATTTCCTAGGAGACATCCCAGTGGGGTGCCTGGAGGTACAGTCAAAGACACTCTGACACCCATTGGCGGGTAGTTGGACTATTCATACCAGTGTCCTGAGAACAGTCCAAGAACTAAGAAGTAACTAAGCCAAAGCTAGTGGTTCAAGTTGTCACGAGAACCCCCTAGTGGCTACCCAGCAGACCCTTGGTCTGCTTTAGGAAGCAACTCACCCTAGATCCAAGGATTTTTTTTGGCTGCAAGAGCCCAGAAAAATTGAGAGTTGCTTTCGAGGGAGGGACAACCAATGGCAGAAATCCTAAGACATATGTCAACTGGGAGGCTTGACTGTAAACCCCGTGGTTCCCAGAGAAGGCTGGCCAGGCCATATCTGGGAAGCTGGAGGTCCTCCCCTTGACTGATCCTACCAACTAATATGCCAGTATCTGTGCAAGAATTAAAGTGGACTGGTAAATGGAAAACGTGAAACTGAATGGGTAGGTGTGGGCCTGAGCAGAGGCTAGCCCCACCTGATAGACCAGGCGGGGCCACAGCTTACGTGGTAGAAGTTGGTATGTCTCGAAGTGTGTGGCTGCGGCTCCCGCTCCAGCTGCAACTCAGTGGTGGTGTCTTTTGCAAGCAGCGGCAGCTTCCGTGGTGAAAGCCTGCAATTATTGTAGCCACCAGCTGAGGGGGCCATGAACTCTCGTACTGACAGCAGCAGAGGTTGCCAGTGCTGCAACCAATCCACATGGTGGTGACCTCTGCCCACCCCGCTGCCAAATCTGATGGTTGTGAGCCACCATGTGGTCACCGCAAAGAGAACTCAGGACCTCTGGAAAAGCAGTCAGGCCGTTAAGCACTGATTCATCTCTACAGCCTCCAAGTAAATACAACTTTTTGGAGGGCTAGGGAAACATTGCACTTCCCACACAAACATGAGGACTGGAGTTTAGATCCCTGGTTCCCACAGAAAAGCCAGGTAGGCATGGTAGCTCACCTATAGCTCCAGTGCTCAGGGGATGGGGACAGGGATCCCCCGACCCCAGGACAAGTTGACCAGATAGACTAATTCATAAGCTCTGAGTTCATCTAAAGAGCTTGTCTTTAGATATAGCAAAGGCCACACTTCCTAAATCTCCCTAAACATATAACACCAACTGGAGCCCAAGTGTTCAAATACCTGAGACTATGTGGGCCAGACTTATTCAAGCCACCCAGAGCCCCAGGGGATCAGTAATATAAAATCTGCCTTAGAGCTTTCACATTCACTTCCTTCCTGCCGGACAGCTTTCAGACAAAAGAAAAGATCTCAGGAATTCTGGCTGAGGACACAGAAATGTTCTTTATTCACTTACCCTATGAAGGTAGAAGATGTTTTTAAGTCAAGAAAACTGGATCACACTCCTCAGAGGGGAAATGTGACTTTTTTTGTTGTTGTTTTTGTTTTTGTTTTTTTCAAGACAGCGTTTCTCTGTGTAGCCCTGGCTGTCCTGGAACTCACTTTGTTCACCAGGCTGGCCTCAAACTCAGAAATCCACCTGCCTCTGCCTCCTCAAGTGCTGGGATTAAAGGTGTGTGCCACCACTGCCCGGTGGGATATGTGATTTATGTCGACGCCATTCAGTCAACCTGCCTGGTCCCTACCCTCATAACATCCAACAGAGTCTGCATAATGCCATAGATTTCAGTTTCAGAAAATCCATGGGCTGGAGAGATGCTCAGCAGTTAAGAGCACTGACTGCTCTTGCAGAGAACCCGGGTTTAGTTCCCAGCCCCACATGGTGGTACACAACTGTCCTTAACTCTAGTTTCAGGAAATGTGACGCTCTCCTTTGGCCTCCACAGGCACCAGGCATTCATGTGGTACACAGATATACATGCAGGCAAAATACTCACACACATAAAATTAAAAAGAAAATTAAAAATCTAGAAAGATGCTTCCTCCCTGCTCCTCCCTGTCTACTTGGGTACTGGGAAACTTCATCCTACTGATCCAGAGCTAGAGACACAATGTAAGCTGGGACCTGTCCCAGGCTGTGGACTAGAGATCAGAAAAGGCTATTCTCTCCACAGAGCTGGGTTGACATGAATCTACTCAGAGCCCTGTAGCTGGCCACAGGGGTAATGGTGGAGATGATAGATGATGAAGATACTGGTGGAGAGGATGCAATAGAATGACCAGGGCCTGCCACCAGACAGGCATGGCTCCCTACTGCAAGGAATCAGAGCTGATCAAAGGCAAGTCTGTGTGCCTGGACCAATGTATCTCCAAGAGCCTGGATATCCATGAGCAGACGGGCAAAAAGTTGGCAGAGTTGTCTATGCAGGATGAAGAGCTGCTGAAGAGCTGACGAAGAGGTACAGCAAGTTCTGGATCCACAGGAAGTCCCCAGAAATACACACCCAGGTACACCTAGTTACGTACTCTGATTAAAGTGCTCCCTAATGAGTATATGTAAAGACAATCATACATAGGTTCTCTGGAGCATCTCCCGGATATCTGAGTAAGGTAGAGTTCTACTGGATAAAGATTGGGTATTTGTCACAGTGTATGTAGGTATATATATATATCTGTATGAAAACAGATTTGGGGGAAAAAAATCCAAAAAGAAAATACATAATACATTGACCTTTATCTGAGTTAGGATTTCTATTGCAGTGATGGGACACTATGACCAAAAAACTAGTTGAGGAGAAAAAGGGTTTATCTGGCTTACACTTCCACATTGTTGTTCATTGTTGAAGGAAGTCAGGAAAGGAACTCAACAGGGCAGCATCCTGGAGGCAGGAGCTGATGCAGAGGTCATGGACGGATGCTGCTTACTGGCTTGCTTCCCCTGGTTTGCTCAACCTGCTTTCAAATAGAACCCAGGACCACCAGCACAAGAATAGCACCACCTACCATGGGTTGGGCCCACCCTCATTGATCACTAATTGAGAAAATGCCTTACAGCTAGATCTCATGAAGGCATTTCCTCAACTGAAGCTCCTACCTCTCTGATGACTCCAGCTTGTGTCAAGTTGACACAAATGCAGCCAGTACATCTTTCTTCATCAGAGCCTTTGTTTTGTTTTGTTTTGTTTTTTTGGGGTTTTTTTTGTTGTTGTTGTTTTTCGAGACAGAGTTTCTCTGTATAGTTCTGGCTGTCCTGGAACTTACTCTGTAGACCAGGCTGGCCTGCCTCTGCCTCCCAAGTGCTGGGATTAAAGGCCTGCGCCACCACCGCCCAGCAATCAGAGCCTCTTCAAATGCACTCAAAACCTTTCTGAACCTATGGCAGCGTAGGGTTCTGATGTCTTATTTGCAAATATAAAAATGCAGGAACACCCAGCACTTGGGAGGCAGAGGCAGAGGCAGGCAGATTTCTTAGTTCAAAGCCAGCCTGGTCTACAGAGTGAGTTCCAGGACAGCCAGGGATACACAGAGAAACCCTGTCTCGAAAAAAAAACAAAACAAAACAAAATTCAGGAAGACAGTGGCCCTGACTCCATCACACACCCATGGTCCAGCACCCAGGCTCCACACTCCCCTTCAGCCTCCACCCAATGTGCTGGGCTAATTAGTCAAGAAGGATGGGGAGGTAACCCCCATCATCATGGATAATTATAGTACTGACAGCTGGCCTTTTCTGGCGACCACTGCCCAACACATGACTCAGTCAGGAGATAATGGTGCTCACAAAGCATCTGAGGCAAGGCAAGGGGAACTCACTTTCTTCTCAAAGCTTCAAGGCTGAGTTTCCAGCTTGGCCTTGGCTTCAGGAGCCAGAACCTTGCAGTGTCTTGGCAATGAAACAGCTTTCAGATTTCTATTTTTAAAAGCCTTGGAAGTGTGTCACTTGAGAGATCGGGCAGAAGTCTGGTCTTGGCAACAACCCCAGAGCAACTGTGAAACCCAAAGGCCATGCAGGACCCACTCAGCCACTCTGCTCCACAGCAGACAGGAACAGCAAAGGCATGGAGACCCCAGAACCCTGCCCTACT
This sequence comes from Montemys delectorum, assembly GCA_019843815.1. NCBI lineage: Eukaryota > Metazoa > Chordata > Mammalia > Rodentia > Muridae > Montemys > Montemys delectorum. Next base: position 44,884 of record JADRCD010203149.1, read on the forward strand.
GGAGGAAACAGCATGTGCTCTGGGCTCCTGCCCCCCAAGCAGTCAGAAACATGACCACACCACCTTGCAGGTGTTTACACAGGGGGCTCCACTGCTAGCCAGCCAGGAGCTGGTCCAGGCTGAGAGTCACAGGAAAGAGGCATGTTAGGGAGAGATCTTGGCATCCGGACTAGGGAAGGGATGGGAGGGAAGGGTGTTATGTGACACTATTCGTGGGAAAATGTTAACAAATGTCTACTCTCCAACCAAAAGCAAACCAAACTAAGGACATCACCCAAGTCCAACTTGGTGAAACAATTAGCCTATTGATTACTTACAGGGACCATGCATGGTGAAACAATTAGCCTATTGGTTACTTACGGGGACCACACATGGGTCACTTAAGAGTGGCTACGCTGCTAAAAGCCCATGCCAAATGGTTAATAACTCCCAAATATGAACTGTGTGAAGCAAGTGAAGTCTTGAAGTGTTGTTGACATGGGAACAGCCATGTCAAGGATCCCAGTGCTTCAGCCCTATGGGAGTGGCAAAGCCTTCCCTATGTGAGGCTCAGAGGACTGGCAAAGTCTTTCTCTTGTCCAAAGGCTAATATCAATTGATGGTGCATGAAGAAAATGCCTACATAGCTTCCCCTGCCACAGATCATGTTTACAGTCTGAAGACTATTCCCTTACCAAGCCTGCTTCTACCAAGATTAGCTAAACCTGCCTCCTTGCCCAGCTGTGTGCCTGCTATAGCCCCATGTCCTTGGTCAGCTATATGTAATAACCCCACCTCCCTGTTCACCTCTATAAAATAAACAGACTGAATTTCTGGGGTGCTGAGGCTTCACCATCAGCGAGTCCAGTCTGCTTGGTCCTAGTCAGTTCTTCCTTGATTTCCCTGTCACCTCTAGTTGGGGTTCTGAAACCCAAGCTGTGCAAGGGCATGACATATGTCCCTGGAGGTGTCTGCATGGCTTGCAGGCAGCAGGACAGGTCAGAGTCTGCTCTCCCCAGCAGTCCTTATTCCTTCTATAACTTTGTGGAGGGAGGGGCTTGTGAATCTGGTAAGCTTCAGAGACTTCCTGAGCCTTGTGAGTTACTTATGTTTCATTTAGAACTTCCTGGAGCTTAACAAGTTTCTCTCCAGGATGGGAGTTTTCAATATGGAGGAAATTGCTATACAACAAATGGAAAGAAAGAGCAAAGAGAAGGGAGGGAAAAGGGGAGGCATCGGAGGTGTGTGAGAGCAAGAAGAGAGAGCAGGGAGAGAAGAAGAGAAGTGGAGGGCAGAGAAGAGAAGTAGAGGGCAGGGAAGAGGGAGAGGACAAGTATGGATAGGGGGAGGCCCTAGGAACAGAGCCGATGCAGCAGGTCTCAGCAGTCCTTTGTATACTGAGGCCCCCCTAGAGTTGCAAAGGACGAGGCTGCCACTGTAGGCTTGCACCATCATACCCCACAGAGGTGGCCCTGGGAATTGATTGCAGAGCTTTGCACACAGTAGGTGAGCCCTCTTGTAACTGAGCTACATTCCCCCAGGCCTGATCTTTTTTCACTGAATTAGCATTTTTGCCTTTCTCAGAAGGTCACTGGGCTGTAGTCACCATAGGCAGAATGTCCCCACAGGCTTCTTTCCCCCAGTCATAGGCATTTCTGTTTCTTCCTCTCTGCGCATGGCTAGGCAGCTTGCTTGTCTTAAATGTGGATTAGGATTTCATTACTTGACTATGCTCGGCTTAGAAATTCGCCTACTGAAGGACACCTTGGTTGCTTCTGAGATGTGGCAATTATGAATAAACCTATATAGTTATGTTCTTCTTTGGACATCAATTTTTACCTCCTTGGCCGATGACCATGGAACATGCTTACTGGGTTGTGTGGTGAGACAGTATTTAGTTTTTTAAGTGTGAAACACTGACCCTCTGTGTTGGGAACCAAGGCACGGCCACCTGACCCCCTGCCCCTCAACTAGCCTGAGAACTGCCTGACATTCACCTTGGCTAAAAACATCCTGTGCCTGTTTACCAAGAGGCAGTATACCAAGAGGAAATGTTCCGGACCCCCCCTGCCAGCATCCTCCATATGGACAACCCTGGAGTGAACCTATTGTTCCCCGCCCCCCCCTCCCCCCCCCCCCCCCTTCTCCTGTGAAGTATATATTGAGCAGTTTGCTCTAAGTAAAGTAGACCTTGACAAATCTTTGCAGGGTCTCCTCCTCTCTCTTGCCCATTCTTCCCCACAGGCATGGTCCCCCTCCACTCCCCGAATAACTAGCCCCGAGGGCCGGGATACCTCTGGATAGAACAGTCATTACCATCTTCATCAGAACAGCTGTGACTACCCACAAATGCCTTTCAGGTTGGGCCTGTGATGTTCCCCCCTGGAAGGAGGGGTCACTAGACCCTCACCTGAGATTCCAGCCACTCCCTTCTGTACTGTCCTGCCCACTGTATGTGATTCTGCCCCAACCCATTTAGACTCTTGAGATGCTGAAGTACATAGGGAAATATTTATATAGTGGAAGGTTAAACTAAGGGACAATTCCTCTTTGCAGCTCTGGGGATGCCATCCATGCTTGGATGAGACTTCACAGTGGCATAGTCCTTTCATACACTTTTTTTGTATGTAACCCCTTACACTCACTCACTCATACTAAGCCAAATGACCCCATCACTCACCATGCTGGGTGTGAGTAGAAGTCTGTATACCTAGGATCACTCATCAGTGCTCTATCTGGGGTGTGTCTGTATACCTAGGAAAAGTCCTTGCAACCATAAAGAACTGTTAACCACTTTCACAGGAGTGGCTGTCCCACTTTTGTTTCTGCCTGTGATGAGTGTGTCACTCCTGCTTTGTGGCCCAGGCAGCAGGTAGTATTGGGGTTCTGGATTTGGGGCTTCCTACTAGGTATGCGGGAGTCTTGCTTTTCTTTCCTTGATGACTGTCTTAGTCAGCGTTCCATTGCTGTGAAGAGATTCTATGATCATGGCAACTCTTACAAAGGAAAACATTTTGTTGGGGCTGGCTTACAGTTTCAAAGATTTGGTCCATTATTGCCATGGCAGGAAGCAAAGTGGCGTGCAGACAGAAATGGCACTGGAGAAGGAGCTAAGAGGTCTACATCTGTATTTGCAATTAGCAGGAAGAGAGAGACACTGGGCCTGGCTTGATCATTTGAAACCCAGAGCCCACCCCCAGTGACATGCTTCTAACTAGGCCACGCCTCCTAATCCCTGCCTATGGGGCCATTCCTATTCAAATGACCACAACATCGTATTGAAAAGATAAACACATTTGTCTCTATTTAAGGACCAAGCCTGAAGGCCATAAAGAAGGGGGCCGTAAAGCACCAGTTCCAGGAACAGACTATAAAATCCAAAAGCAAGGTCATATAACCCTCTCCCAAAAAACAACCTGGAGATAATCACAAAAACGGGGAAATATCTTATATCAGAATGGGCCATCTGTGATGGACAGCCCTATCTCATTCTATGGCTACATGTTCATGGCATAGGAATGCAGACCACTGACCACCTATGACCCCTTAGTACCCACCAATGAAATTTTAGATTACCTAATCCCTTCTAGAGAGTTCTCCTGGTTCTCTAGAAGAAGGCCTGAACACTTTTGTCTGGAGTCACCGTTTCAAAAAATGGTTGGCCCCTGCATGCTGGTTTTTTTTCTGCAGAATAAACACTCTTTTTCTTGGCATACTATCTGAGTCTGGGGTCTTTCTTCAGCGATTTCAGACCCTTACAGTATAATCTACTCAATACCAGGCAGAGGCCTCCCCACAGAGGTTCAGGAATGGGGGAGGATCTTCTGAAAAGCTTTAAATAACTTTCAACACACTTGGCAACACAAGCCAGTATCCAAGGCAGTCTGTGCCAGGGCTGGTGAGCTTGGCTTAGCTGGAGGGGAAAGCCCCATTCTCTTCAAATTATGAGTGGCTTATGTGAACCACTGACCTCATTGCCTAAGCCTAAGGCGAACCTCACCTGCCCAGTGGAAGTCAATAAGAAGGGGACAGCAGATGGGGTGTTTCCAGTCTTCTTGGAGACCTCAAAGCTCCTTGGACTTTTCATGGTAGGTAAAGAAGAGGTTTGGGCAGGGTATTGCCTCCTGCCATCTGCCTTGCATATAAGCAGCTGCACGGAACCACAGAGATGGCTGAGGGGAAAGAGCACTCGACTTTATGAGGCCTCTCCCCATTGTGATCAAAGGGCCAGCCTGCTCCTGAGGAGTCAGCATCTCTGAGGCCATCAAAGAACCAATATGGGGATGGGTGGAGTGGGAGGGAGGTGGTGTTCCCAGGCCATGGTGTGTGCGTGTGCGTGTGCGTGTGCGTGTGTGTGTGTGTGTGTGTGTGTGTGTGTGTGTGTGTGTATGTAGGCAGGGAGCTTCTGTAAGTATCAAATAAAGACTGAGCTGGATGGTGATGGTGGGCTCCTGTGAGACCAGAGCTGACCTGCTCCCCTTTTCTGAGACAGATAAACATGGCAGTCAGCAGCTTCGAAGCCTGTTTCCTGGTGGGGAATTATGAACAGTCAGAAAACCTGCCCACAAGATATTCTCCCTGTAGGAAAGAAAGAAAGATTTGTCTTGGTAGTTGAATCAGTTTCTAAGCCTTATTTGGAAGAAGATGACAGTTTGTGACTTTGGATAAGTAACTCATCTTTCAGATCCTGGTAGGGATAGGAAGACATGAAGCTCACTGGTCTCTGGAAGTGATCCAGGCCTGGGTAAAGAATAGGCCACAGGGCAGAATGGGCCACAGCCCGGGCAAAGATCCCTAAAGCAGGAGGGGCAAGGGGAAGAGAGGAAGGGTTGGAAGAGAAGCAAGACGGGATGAGGGAGGACCAAACAAAGAGGAGAGGCAAGCTTGTTTCTTGCAAGTATAATTTGAGGCTGGCCCCTCATCAGGTCAGACCCCATCCTTCTTCCAACACCATTATAGCTGCAGCTGTTTCTGTGTGTCTGTACCACACTTACTTTAAAACTCCAAGGTTGGGCTGGAGAGATGGCTCAGTGGTTAAGAGCACTGATTGCTCTTCCAGAGGTCCTGAATTCAATTCCCAGCAACCACATGGTGGCTCACAACAATCTGCGATGGGATCTGATGCCCTCTTCTGGTTTGTCTGAATACAGCAACAGTGTACTCACATACATGAAATGAAGAAATCTTTAAAAAAAAAAATAACAAAAATAACTCCAACGTTGACTCCTCAAGTGTTTGTGTATGTGTTGTGTATTTTATGTGTGCTAGGGTGATGATATGTGTGCGTGTGTGTGTGTGTGTGTGTGTGTGTGTGTGTGTGTATGTTTGCCAGTGGAGGCCAGAAGTCACCCTCTGGTGTTATTCCTCTGGAGCTGTCCAACCTGGTTTTTGAGATAAGACTCTTTTCATTAGCCTGGAGCTTACCTGTTAGGTTAGGCAGGTGAGCCCATGGGCCCCAGGGTCCCCCTGTCTCCTCATTCCCAGCACTGAGACTCCATGTGTGTGCCACCAGCTTTTTACATGGGCACTGGGGGTGGAACTCAGGTCCCCATGCTCACACTACAAGTACTTCGACGGAGCCATTTCCTCAATCCTATGTTGAAAGTGAATTGTTGTTAATAGAAATGTAAACAGTGAATTAATCCCACAGCTGTATTTCTTTACTTTATGTTAGCCCCCAATAACTGCACAGGGAAACCAAGATTCATTTAAAACAGCACCTCAATAGCTGAACAATTAAATGATCTATCTTTATTGTCTACACTAACCTGGCTGCCTCCCAGACCATCCCATGATACTAGCATATTATTATTGATCTGGCTCTTTGAACTTATTCTTCACAGCTCCAGTTCCTCCATCCAAATGGTGCATCTGCCCTCCTTATGTCCTCTCTCTTGCTAGTGGATATCCCACTCTATTCTCTATTCTGCCCAGCCATTGGGTGATCAGCATTTATTGACAAGGCAGAGAATGAATGGTGAGAATTGCTTACACAAACTTGAGACAGGAGATTCTTGGTACAAGAATTACAATGCCATTTCTGGACTGAAATAAGATATGAGAGCGGAGAAATCAGCATTTGAATAACACAAGGGTAAACTTTACACAACGTACAAAACATTATATCTATACTATGAGTGCATTTGAAATTTTGAGTTTTGTGTGAGAGCCTGCTGTGACTATCCTACCCTTAGCGTCTGTGCATCGTGGCTTTCTTTTGAACATTCTCTTCCTTTTACCTGGTAAGGTTTGGGTCTTGAAGGGCTCCATGTTAAAGGTTTAGTTCCCAGCTTGTCCTACTCTGCTCTCTGTTACTGTAGTAAAGACCATGACCAAAAGTGACACAGTGGTGAAAAGTCTATTGGGCTTACACATCCTGACCATGCCCATCATGAAGGGAAGTCAATGCAGGAGCTCAAGGCAGGGGTTGAAGGTGAAATCATGAAGGACTGCTGTTTGCTGGCTTGTCCCATACATCTTGCTCAGTTTGCTTTCTTAAGTAACTCAGGACCACCTGGCCAGTGGTAGCACTGCCCACAGTGGACTGGGCCCTACTACATCCATCATAAACCAAGAAAGCAGCCTACAGATTTGCCTCCAGGCCAATCTGATGGAGGCATGTTCTCAATTGAGGTTTCCTCTTCCCAGATGACCTTAGTTTATGTCTTTTTTTCTTTATATTTTCTTCTTTTTATTGATTTAAGGGTTTTTTTGCATTATGATAAGAATAAGTACATGATTTCAATTTATCTGAATTTAACATTTACAAATATATTTTAAGTAAATAGAATTAAGTCACATTCTTGTTTCCCTTTTGTACCCCAACTCCTCCCAGAGACCCCCCTTTAATACCTACAATACCTTTTTTGTCATATTCTTTAAAATTTATAAAATATTATAACAATAAAAATGAGTATTATGTAGATGTACCACAATTTCTGTATCCATTCCTTTGTTGAGGGACATCTGGGTTGTTTCCAGTTTCTGGCTATTATAAATAAGGCTGCTATGAACATGGTGGAGCATGTGTCCTTATTACATGTTGGAACATTGTACTGCTGGTTTTGTGTGTCAACTTGACACAGGCTGGAGTTATCACAGAGAAGGGAGCTTCAGTTGGGGAAGTGCCTCCATGAGATCCAGCTGTGGGGCATTTTCTCAATTAGTGATCAAGGGGGTAGGGCCCCTTGTGGGT